>JAUCBJ010000563.1:0-52085 GCA_032718475.1 Nemertoderma westbladi | reverse complement strand
GAACACTCTCCTTATGATCGGCAGGAAAGCTACACGTCGACAGGAAAAACCGCCCTGATTGGCCCAAGCCAAACAAAGAACCACGCGGCCAATGGCTGTTTCCATGTCAGCAACCAGCTGCTAGATGTCGTAATATGAATCATCACGGCTAAGCTGTGAAAGGTGGTTTGTGCATTACAAGTTTTTGTCTTACCATGTCCGCTAAAACACGTATATAGCAGAATGATTTTTATGTCCGTTAAAACACCTGTAAAGGTACCTTGCGGGCGAGGGGAATATATCTACAGTTAGAAAACCTTTTAGAGTATTCCAGCGCCTGTGGGGAAACTGGATTGCGAAGCAAAAGGGGCCAGTTATATCCCACAGAAGCTTTTACAGTAACAGCTGATTATTATGTAGGCGCATTGTCCACCCCACAAGACGAACTAGGAGAACACAGCATAAGGTCAGTGAAAATGGTGGCTATAAAGAACTTCGCTACTACTCAAGCAGACCTTTATAATTGGGACGAGGATGAGAGCATCCAACATCTTAACATACCTCGATTCCAGACTGATTACCCTGGAGTGCAAATACTCATCGGCCAAAACGCGCATGAGGCGCTGGAGACATTAGAGAAACGACCTGCTCAACCGCAGCCACTACAGACCTATGCGGTAAGAACTAGAGTAGGTTGGTACCTTACTGGACCTTCCCGTAGAACGCTCAGGGAAAGACTGCTTCAAGATCGTGTCTGCCAGGTGAGTGAATGGGAAGACGATACTAGTGAGGGAGACGACCCAACTGAGGGAACACCACACTCCTCAGATAATGACAATCTTAGCTCCAATGTAGATCAATGGAGATATTGCCCCAAGAAGTTTAATCCAACGGACATCGCTTCCAGAGGAGCAACTCCTCAAGAACTGACAGATACTATAGACCGGTTAGGTGAACCCGACTTCCTGAGTAAGGAGAATGAATGGCCTCCCCATCTTACTCCGACTGAGATTAGACTAGCCAAGGGAGCGGAGAAAGTCGAACCTGAAACCCGGACGGGTGGATCGGAGTTATTTGAACCCGGGATAGATCTGTCGGTATTACATGTTGCCAGGGACGACGCCGTGGATCTGGGCCTCCCCTCCGCGAGTGGATCCTTCATGAAGATCAGAGAGAGCGATTGGAGCTCTGGAACATCAGACGTCTCGCAGGGACTCTCACCTCTCCTGCAGAGAGCGACGGACCACTATAGCTCCTGGAATCGGCTTTGTGACGCCGTCATATACTTTGAGCGATGTTTCTATCGTCACTATTCCAGGACGAAGAGGAAACCTGGAATTGTATTCAGGATGCAGCGACTCAATCACCCAGTCGGTCGTTTGTGTTTATCGGAAGGAAATGGAGGACTCTCCGGAAACTGTGGAAGGCAAGATTCTCTTCCCACGACCACCTCCCTAATCCTTCAAACATCTAGGGACTCCATAACGTAACAACATATGGAGTGGGTGTGTGACTCTATTATTTTATATTATATTATTATTTTTATATTTATGTATGTATTACTATGTAATTTTATTATAATCGTTTTATTTAATTTAGTAGAATATTATTTAGCGATTATTTTGTAGAATAGTGCAATATATTCGTGTTTATTACGTACGTAATTACTTATATTATATTTAGTGCGACGGCGAGAAATAATTATTTTTCTCTTTCCTTACTGCTCGTATTCTATTATAAATACGTAACTACAGTAAGATGAAATGTCCGTACTTATTAAAGTACAATAAAGCCACTACTATATTCAAGTATTATTGGTAGGCAGAGTATTAGGAATGCAAAGTTCAGATCCTCGTGTCTCGGCTAAACCAAGCTCTGGGTAGACCTTGGAAACGACTTGCCTCTTCACACTGACATTGCTTCGTGCGATATTGCTCTCATACCGTATATTAAATAATACATATAGTAGCGTGATGTCCCTTTAACAGTAGCGTATAACGCAAAATAAATCTGTTAAACCCTTTGACCATCTGTAATTCTAGTCGATTAAGATATCGCGGCACCCACCGATATACTTGAAAGACAAATTCTAGAATCAGTGGTTAACGTCCCCAGACAAGTTCTGGAATAAATCGGTGCCCATCTCAAATATTAATTATTTAATATTTGCAAATCTAATAAATCAAAATCTGTAAAATTCAGATCCTTCAACAATTCTAGTCAATTAAGATATCGTAGCATTTACCGATATTCTTAAAGAGACAGTTTTCTTAGAATTAAGGATCTTGTGTCCCTAGACATGTTCTAGAATCAAAATATGTCCATTTAATTATCAAATAATAAAATTTCAGGGAATAAATTTAAATTCATGCCTTTTAATGAATTTAATAAATTGCCATTTTACGCAATTTATAAAGTTCCCAAAATTCCATTAATTAATAGATCAAGGGAGCGGAGATTTATATTATTATGCGTATGCGTGTACGAAAGTCTCCCAAACATAGTCAATAGCCGATAAAATTCGTAAAGTCATGTATAAACAGGACATTGACTATTAAAGAATTACTATTAAATAACATCCCAGATCTGTATGCATTGGAATCACACTAATTCTACCGCTAGCTTTGCATAATGTCACCATAGCAACAACCACGCTAGAATTAGAATTGAGTTAAACGAACAATAGAAAGCTTATCCCATTGAATAGCATAGGGAATAAATGGCGCACCACTAGTATCCAAGGATACATAATAATACAGTGACATTCTGGAAGGCATTGACTAACGGACAAATGGCCCGAATGTGTAATTTGTGACAAGTTGTGTGTGTGGTATTTGTGAGTTTATAGGTGAATGTTACTGCTAAGGTGTGTTTACAGTAGCTAGTCGCAATCGTAAAATAACCTAACTCTCCAAGGAAACCTGAAGTACATCTAAGCCTTTGGGACGGACAGTTGAGTGACTTGTGCCGGTTGTCGTTGTCGTTGTGCGGCTACGTCGTTGGCGAAAGTACAGCGGCGACGACACATCGGCGCTGAGGATCTCGTACTGTCCGGGGGTTGATTGGGTAGGCAGCGACGCCCGCTCGCCTAAATATAAACTCATTATAATATGGATAAACTCATATATAGCAGATATGACGGAGTTGATAGAAGATGGTCTTAGTATCGGGGAGCGATATACTCTACCTTTGCAGGCGTTTGTCGATGGCTTGATGTGCGGCGACGCTGATCCAACTACTACGGAGGACGATGGTCGTTATATCGAACCGCCAATGTCCCAGGAGCAACTTGTGCGTGAATTGGATTATAGAAAGTTCACTGCTCACTACACGCATCGTAATGGTACGTATATGGACTTCTTGACCACTGGTCATCCTATCGATTTACATAATACGGACTATGTCGACTATATATCCTGCCCAGCGGAGTCGGAACCATAAACTGAAATTCGAATGCGAAAATTCTATTCGAAATCGACTCGAAAGAAAAGACACTTAAGAAACAAATGGACGCGGTAACTCCAACGTATATTTGGAATTCTTGATAGAAGCATTGTAACAACAAATAAATATCACCCGCGTTTCCCCTACCAGACGTGCGTCTTTGGTATTATTACGGTAAATGCCCTAGATCCAGCCAATAAACGGAAAGACACAAACATCCACGGAAACGTTGTGTTAAACACAGTTGTGCTCGTTATATTTACTTGAGTTTCGAGCGAAACTTGTTTGACGTACCACCTATGCTCACTCGGCTCGAACGATCCTGGAGTAAACCTACGATCAGAGTCCCGGAATACTCGATCAAACCTCCTCATTCCTTAGTCGGACCTCAGACCTGCGATCCTGGTGGTGTCGCGGATCCTCGTGGACTGTATTCCCTGTTCAAAGATCTAGTGCTACCCTAACAATTAATCGGTAACACTCCGACAGTGATTTCTAGCTAGCCGCCCATCTTACCTAGCCGGATTGTGATGCGGACACCTAATATCACTATCCTACCGTATGGTCGTCCCCGTTTAACGCGATTCAACCCTTCATCAAGGTGAAGGAGAGTTTTGTACGAAACGAGTTAAACGTGATTCTATAAAGATCAAAAAGGAAACCTGCGTTTGTTCAGATAAACGTAAGTTATAACAGTAAGTCCAATCGATAAACGAATTGGCCTTATCTCGGTTCGATTGGGAAATCTCGAATCTCTAAAGATATCAAGCTTAGAAAACCCTATTCTCTGCGAGAGTTTTGGACGAACATATCCCATGACAAGCGGAGGAAAATCAGCTCGAGGAGAAGCATATCGAAATGGACGAGACACCGACAGTAAACCCAAACCTTCTAATGCAATCATATTGCACCCTTCACCCAGGAGTTATGGCCCTCCTAGTAAAGTGGTTCCCCCCAAAGAGAAAAGGACTCTTGCTAGCTTTAAAAAACTGCGTAAACGCCGTCCGCGCGAGAAAGACTAACTGTTTAGAGTATCTTTAGGTTTTAGAAACTGTGATTTTTATATTTTATAGACTGAAAATCCCATTTTCTGGGAGCGGTGTAAAAGCCTTTGCTGAATTGCCCTGTTATTTTTATTATCTTTTACATTAAAATACTCTGTAGTTGATTTAATAAGTGTAAGAGACCGTATTATTGCTGTATCGGTGTTTTTAGAGGATCTAAGACCTATTTCCTCCGTATGTGTACTGTGAAAGGCATATTTTATGATTCTATGGCAATTCGTGACGCAAAAGGGTGATAGCTACTCTTGAACAGTAGTTACTATGACTACGGTTAACAGCTGACATTCATACGTGTTGATTTCCTTTGTTCTACGGCGTCTCTCAGTTCAGTCAGCCAATGAGAGCGTTTTTGTGGCTCCTTGTACAGAAAATTTCCGAGAAATGACGCAATGCCTATGTGCAGTGTTTACATTGAGTCTTGAGCCAAAGAAAGAACGGCTTGGAAGTATTTTGTGCTGTACTGCTTTTTAGTCGTACACTAGTAGGTTTAATTATAAAGGGCATATATCCTTTAACTGACTACTGCAATTTAACATGCCTATATCTCATTGCTGACATACCGGTACTGACTTGTTGTTTTATACTGCTATTTGCTGTCAGTTCTTCATAATATGGTTGATGAATAATTATATTTGGAACAACGATAAATAACCCCGCAACCCAATATTCTTGACATACCTAAGGTAAGAGAGAAAGGTTACCAATAACGATTGTGACTTATGTTAAAGTGGTTTGAAGTGAATCTAATGTTATTTGATAGACCCTACATGAGTCAGCCTGTGTTCCTTTTATATGTGACTAAAATCAGTGAAGATTGGCAGATTAGTGTGCAGTATTGTGCAGCATAGTGTATGAGTGAGTCTGTTAAAGAAGCAATTCCTAAAGAATGCGCCATATATGTGAATTATAATTAAGCCATATCGTTGTGAGTAGTTTAAGTCATAACTCTGTTTATATAGATAAAGCGCCACGTCCTAAAGGAACTGTTAATATTCCCGAAGGTGAATAATATTGTCAGAGATTATATAATACTGTCAGTCGAATAATACATTAGGCTTACATAGCAATAAAAATTAAACCGTCGAACCCAATCTCCCGGGAATATCCAGCGGGTGAATGGTCGCGCACGGATTGGTTTCGACTAGTGTAGTGAATCAAATACTTGTCATAGACTAAAAGCAGATTTAATATCTAGAAGACATCTTAATTTGGTGGGTTAAACTGCCAAAGGTCTGAAAGCGCGAACAAAGTCGACGGCGGCGGCTCCAATAATGAACCTTCAACTTCGCGAGATTCTATTTCCCCAAACAATCCATTTCAACCACCCTCTAACGGAAGCGCACACGGACGACTGTTTACCTATAACAACGACCTCGCAGAAACAAGACTCGACGCAGAATTAACATTAAACGAAAATTTTCCACACATTCAAGAACATGTTAGTAGCCATCTACAAAGTGCTTTGGGAACTTTTTTAAGAGTCTGGCTTACAATCAATATCGTAATGGAGCGTGAAACCAGCGAGGGATTTCAAATTGAATCATTCTGTTTTAAATCTAGCGGTAACAATAATCAAATTCTAAATAATAGCGACTTTAATAACTGGTTTTCTAGCGCCGTCAATCGTATCGATCAACTGTTAAGCGTGTTTCTCTGCCTCGGCTCGGGTTGGCGCATAATAGCCATCGAGCGAATAACTATTGAGATTGCGCGATCCCAACGCAACCCCTATTTAAAGGGTCAAGGCTTCAATAATTCTAAATTATTATTAAATAAAAAATGTACCGTAAGCGTAGACTGCCCGCTGGGGGAATGCTTTAAATACGCAGTATTAGCCGCCGCAAATTATAAGAAAATTGATAGAAAACAAAATAATATTAGTAGAATTTCAACGTTTACTCCTTTCCTAAACATGTTTGATTTTTCCAATTTAAGTTTTCCGGTGCACAGAGTAACTGGTATTCCCCAGTTTCTGAAAGCCAACCCTATATACTGCATAAACCTTCTTTATTGGAGTAATACGGAAGAACTCTCCATCCTAAGTCAACCAGATAGCGCGCACTGCTCCGGTAAAACTGTACTAAACTTATTATTTATCGAAGGCACAAGCAAAAACCCCGCCCACTACGTAGCTATTACTAACATAGATAGACTAATAAATTCAAAAGATTCTAACGGTAACAAGACGCACTGCGAACGCTGTCTCAGAGGCTTTTACACTGACAAATCATTGGAAGAACATCGAGAGCGTTGCTATACTGGTAAACGCCAACTCGAGTATATGCCCGAAAATCTCTTGGTTAAATTTGATAGGTATGATAAGACTCTATCCCCGCCTTTCTGTATATACGCCGACATTGAAACTATTCTAGAACCTACAAACAATATTAAACTCCCACAGAAACATATAGCTAGCGCGGCAGCCTTTTATACAGTACCAAATCAGAAATTAATTAACCCTCCTAAAACAGATGTTCAAGTTTTCCGCGACGATGGCAGTAACCACGTAATGCGCGACTTTCTAACCGCTATGGAAAGTCATTGTAGGGAGTTATACGATTGGTCCATTTCTAGTACAAACACGCACGCCCCCATGCAACTCACTACTAGCCAACAAACTGACTTTAATAACGCTACACAATGCTACGTCTGCAACTGTAATTTAACCCCCGATTCTCATAATTTAAACCTCAATGACAATCTCAGCACCAAAGTCCGCGATCACGATCATTATAGCGGGGAGTATCGAGGGGCTTCTTGCGTCAGCTGCAACAGGAAACTTTCCCTAAAACGGAATAATTTTTATATTATATTTCATAACTTGAGGAAATTCGATATGCATTTACTACTAAAAGAAGGAATGACCGATAGTTCTAGAACACACTGGAAAATGACTGTAATACCAAAAAACACCGAAACTTATATTCACCTTAAAGTTAGCTTTCCAATCAATCCGAGTACACCAACAGCCAACGCTAAAGAAAGTATCTCCATTAATTTTCTAGATTCCTATCAGTTTATGACTGCCAGCCTAGATAATCTTAGTAGTTATCTCACTAAAAATAACAGTAACCTAGCAACAGCCATACCCCATACACTAGCTCAAATGACCCAACTCTATCCCATCATTAGCGATAACACAATAAAGAACAAGGGCGTATTCCCATATTCCTACATTCAAAATATTTCAAACCTACACGAAACTACACTCCCCCCAATAGAAAGCTTCTATAATGATCTCAAATTGGAACAATGTAGCGCAGAAAACTATCAGCGCGCGCTTACTATTTGGGATGAATTAAACTGTCTAACAATCTTCGACTATATGATTGGTTATTTGGTCCTAGACGTTACCCTATTGGCTGATACTTTCGAGCAGTTCCGATCCCTCTGTCTTACTAATTATGGACTCGAGCCCATAATGTACTTCACTGCCCTGGGATTAACTTACGACGCGGCGCTGAAATTCACGCAATCAGAAATTCAATTACTATCAGACGCTTCCATCTACTCGGACTTTGAAACAAATATTAGGGGTGGTCTAGTTTTCTTGAATACACATTCCGTAGACGCAAATATTCCCGATAAACCCGACTATGACTCCAGTCTCCCCGAGAAATATCTAATTCCCATCGATGCGAATAACCTTTACGGCTGCGCCCTGAGCCAGAAACTTCCCTACGCTAATATTAAACTCGTAACTACCCCCATAGACCTAGCTACAGTAGACGCGAGTGGGGACACTGGTTATTATTGCATAGTTGATCTACATTACCCGAAAGAAATTCATGATTTGACCGCCGATCTGCCTCTAGGAGCGGAGAAGATGTCAGTCCCTAAATCCTTTCTTAGCGAATACATGGAAGATCTTTGGGAGCATTACAATCTCACCGATACGGCTACCTGTAGACCATACAACGATACCTGTACTAAGCTACTACTACATCAGTTTAATAAGGTTGAATATGGTATCCATATTAAGCTACTTCAACTCTATTTGAAGCTCGGTCTTAAACTTACACAAGTACATAGGGTCTACTCTTTCTCACAAAAATATATTTTCAAGGACTACATTAGTTTTAATACCAATAAAAGACAGTCGGCAAATAACCCATTCGAGGTCCTATTTTATAAGTTGATGAACAATGCCTTGTATGGGAAATGCCTCCAAAAGGTTAGAGACCGCGTTTCTTTCAGGTTATGCAATAGCGACGAACAATGCGATTTGCTCTTAGCCAAGCCCAATCACGAATCGTTTGTTGTATTTACCCCCAACTTGAGTGGGCATACTTTCACTAAAGAGGCTGTTTGCCTAAATCAGGGCGTGTTCATCGGTTGCACTATACTAGATCTATCTAAGCTACAGATGTACGATCTATTTTACAACAAACTGAAGCCTCTAGAACAAAAACTGGGTTGCCAGATTCGCTGTCTAGCCGGTGACACGGATTCTCTAATGCTAAGCGTAACTAATACACCACAGCTAACCTTTCTACGGGCAATGTTTGAGGGTGGTTTCCTAGATACTTCCAACTACAGTACAACACATCCACTCTATACCATTAAACATAAAGCGGCTCTCGGCTTCATAAAAGATGAGAGCTGCGGTTTGCAGTATAAACAGTGGGTTTTCCTTAAACCAAAGGTCTACAGTTTTCAATCCTATGATGCCCCAATCAAGAAAACCGCCAAAGGTGTATCTAGATCGGTTGTCGCTAAGCAACTAACACACGAGGATTATGCAGACTGTTTTGAAAACGAGGCAATGCTCTTCCGCTATAACTCTACCTTCACTTCTAGAAAGCATCAAATTTTTACTGGTCATGTCTATAAGAAGGCACTAACGCTCTGGGATACGAAATCATATTGGAGTAGTAAATATAGCAGCAAACCATATGGGCACTATAGCACTAAGCTTGTTAGACCGGCGAAACGAGTAGTAATCCCCCCTACTAGGATTTAATTTAATTTTTCTAGAATAAGAAATTGAGCTACAAAATAGAAATAACCAATAAACAGTTTACCGGAAAAAACATTGCCAAATTTGAACTAGAGAAAATTTCACAGCAAATTACAGGTCAAAGTTGCTTAAAACCAAACATGTTTATCTACAAAGGTGACGATTCAACTATAATGCTATTTCCCAGCGGCGCAGTAACAATTGTAGGCCTTTGCAATAATTTAGCTAGTGAATTGCTTTATTTAAAACAAACTATTGGTATGCAATTACAAAATTTGAAACTTAATACCGAAACACGAACTATTATTTTTCCAAGTGTTAATTTTAAATTATTAATGAAAAAATGTGGACATCATACAATTAATAATAAAGCAATATTTATTAGCTATACCCCCGAATTATTTTGCGCGATTAGAATATATATAGAACGTGCATATTTCAGTGTATTTCATAGTAATTCCATGTGTCCAGCCGGTGAATTCCCTGAATCATTATCTATTTTACAAACTTTATTATTAAATTAGTTTATTTACTATGGTATACATGAAAGTTTACTATATTATTTATTTTGTGTTGGTTTTTATTTTTCCGTGAGTAGGGTTTGAATCCGTGACCATCCGTGTTACCTACTTTTTATAATTGCATTAGTAGGACTCGAACCCTGGTTTAACTTATTTTGTGTTGGTTTTATAATGGTCGCGAGTAGGGATTGAACCCGTGACCTTCTGTTTTTCCTAATTTATGTCTAGTTTAGTTACTCTAGTTATTCTATGTTTACTTTTTATATTTTCATGATTAGGATTCAAACCCTGGTTTAACTTATTTCGTGTTGGATTTATAATGGTCGCGAGTAGGGATTGAACCAATGACCTCCTGTTTATTTTCCATAAAACGGGATACGAGTAGGGATTGAGCCCGTGACCTTCTGTTTTTCCTATTTTATGTTTAGTTTAGGTACTCTAGTTATTCTATGTTTAACTTATTTTGTGTTGGTTTTATATTGGTCGCGAGTAGGGATTGAACCCGTGACCATCTGTTTATCCTATTTTGTGTTTACTTTTTATATTTTTCCATAAAACGGGATACGAGAAGGGGTCGAACATGTGACCACCTGTTTATCCTATTTTATGTTTAACTTATTTTGTGTTGGTTTTATATTGGTCGCGAGTAGGGATTGAACCCGTAACAATCTGTTTATCCTATTTTGTGTTTAGTTTAGTTACTCTAGTTATTCTATGTTTACTTTTTATATTTTCATGATTAGGATTCGAACCCTGGTTTAACTTATTTCGTGTTGGATTTATAATGGTCGCGAGTAGGGATTGAACCTATGACCTCCTGTTTATTTTCCATAAAACGGGATACGAGTAGGGATTGAGCCCGTGACCTTCTGTTTTTCCTATTTTGTGTTTAGTTTAGGTACTCTAGTTATTCTATGTTTACTTTTTATATTTTTCATAAAACGGACACGAGTAGGGATTGAACCTACAGTATGACAATCTGTTTTTTATCCTATTTTATGTTTAGTTTAGTTACTCTATGTTAAAGTGAATTTTCACCTTATATTTGTGTTAAATTATAAATTTATGTTACAATTATTATTTATATTATAAAAAACAGTTAAAGTGAATTTTCATATTATATTTATGTTAAATTATAAATTTATGCTACAATTATTATTTATATTATAAAAAACAGAAATATTCGAGTTATATTGCATTATATATTTTACATTGAAGTGGATTAATTTAGATGTTGGGGGGAATCTGGTTTGCGAGGGATATTTGAACGGTGAGTATAACTATCCTTGAGAGTTAGTGTGACGTTATCTCACTATGGATGGGCTTTACCACTGTACTCACATCTGCTCTCTCATTGGCTGCTCGATGCCTCCGATTAAGGGTCTAAGGCCTTCAAGCTGGTCATTTGCTTAGTTCTCTAATTGGAGGGATGTGAGTTTGGACCCTAGAAGAGCATTATTCTTTTTCCTAGCTCTTGGATAACTCTAGCATACACTCTAGCTTTGACTCTCCCAGCTATAGTGATAGTATGCAACCTTGGGAGTTAATGTGAGAATATATTTCAATGTATTTCATAGTAATAAAATCGTTTCCATGTGTCCTGCCGGTGTATTCCCCGGATCATTATCTATTTTACAAACTATATTATTAAATTAGTTTATTTACTATGGTATACATGAAAGTTTACTATATTATTTATTTTGTGTTGGTTTTTATTTTTCCCTGAGTAGGGTTTGAATCCGTGAGCATCCGTGTTACCTACTTTTTATAATTGCATTAGTAGGACTCGAACCCTGGTTTAACTTATTTTGGGTTGGTTTTATAATGGTTGCGAGTAGGGATTGAACCTATGACCTCCTGTTTATTTTCCATAAAACGGGATACGACTAGGGATCGAACCTGTGACCATCTGTTTATCCTATTTTGTGTTTAGTTTAGGTACTCTAGTTATTCTATGGTTAACTTATTTTGTGTTGGTTTTATATTGATCGCGAGTAGGGATTGAACCCGTGACCATCTGTTTATCCTATTTTGTGTTTAGTTTAGTTACTCTATGTTAAAGTGAATTTTCATATTATATTTATGTTAAATTATAAATTTATGCTACAATTATTATTTATATTATAAAAACAGAAATATTCGAGTTATATTGCATTATATATTTTGCATTGAAGTGGAATACTTTAGATGTTGGGGGAATCTGGTTTGCGAGGGATATTTGAATGGTGAGTATAACTATCCTTGAGAGTTAGTGTGACGTTATCTCACCATGGATGGGCTTTACCACTGTACTCGCATCTGCTCTCTCATTGGCTGCTCGATGCCTCCGATTAAGGGTCTAAGGTCTTCAAGCTGGTCATTTGCTTAGTTCTCTAATTGGAGGGATGTGAGTTTGGACCCTAGAAGAGCATTATTCTTTTTCCTAGCTCTTGGTTAACTCTAGCATACACTCTAGCTTTGACTCTCCCGCCGGCTATAGTTATAGTATGCAACCTTGGGAGTTAGTTAATGTGAGTAAAGACCAAGAGATTAGACTTCAGGCTCCCTCTATTGGTTCATTCTTCTTAACTTTATAAAATAACTCAACCCGTATTTAAAGTTTTAAAAATTATGACTTAGTCGACTAATTTTCCAAAGTATATTATAAAAACATATAATTTCTTGAATAAATAGACCTAATAGTAATAAATAATGTGGGGGTAAATACATTTATAATTCTAATATAATTATTAAGGATAAATAGTCCTAATACTAATATAATTATGTAATAGTAAGCAAAATTTTTATGCGCAACCATCAGAGATTATTTGGATATAAAAGATCACACAGCAGGAGGCTAACTTGCTGGGATCGACAAAGGCTTTGTGTGCGGTGTGTCGCTATGTCTTATATCGGGTGGATGAGAGAGCCCCCTCCGGCGCAACATTGTGAACATGGGCTATATTGCTAGAGAGAGAACTACATATAAGACCATGGCCGGCCCTCATGCAAATTTAGCGGCGCCAAGGCTAACGGGGCACCTCAAAGACAGTCTGGCTATAGTAGAGTAGAATGGATATACGAGTCCATAGCTAAAATATATCTGCCATGGAGCCTTCGCGTAGCACTATGCTCACCAAATATATTTATAATTCTCTATCCGCGAAATTTTCAGAAATTTTAAATTTTTGCCGTCGCTTCGCGGAAAATATAAAAAGTAAACACAAAATAGGATATACAGATTGTCATAGATTCGTTTCCCTACCTCGATCAGGGTCATTATGACCCTCCCCCCGATATTTATACAACATTTAATAGCCCGGTAGTATTATGATTAAAGCTACTAAACTAAAACATAACAAAGTGCAATTATCCTATCTGTTCCAACTCGGTGTCACTAGTTTAGATAATATACTATAATAATAGTGATAGCAGATGCTTTTAATTTCGCGATGAAATAATGTCAGCAAACGAAATATAGTGAATACATCATAGATAGAATTTTAAATTTTGCAGTCGCATGGAGTGATAACCCTTAGGTGAAAGCTAAATTTGCTCTACTTTAATCAAATGGGGCATTAAAGCTATGAGTATATTTTCCTCTACATCCTCCCTCGATCTTACACAAATCTGGGTAAAAGGCAGTTGAAGGGCTATCATTCCCAACTTATGCGGTCCTCCCTTTAATGTTTCATTGTTCTATTCATAGTCGCCTTTAAGAATTTCTCGGAAAAATAAGGATGAGGGGCTATCACTATCAACCCATGCGGCCCTCCCTTTCATGATTTCATTGAACTATCCATAGTACGAACAATCAAACCAAAGCCTTTGAATATCCTCGCGGCTTATCAGCGGCGCCATGGCTAACGGCTTAATATTAACAGTGAAGCATCTAAAAGACAGAGTGTCTATGATAGGGCAGAACAGTATACTTACAGCCTAGAGGTGGTCGCCCTGAAAACTTTGCTCGCCATCAATACATACAAAGCATCGCTTGATGGAAAGAGTAATAGGGTGGATATTTTCATTTTGGTGAATATAATTTATAGCATTAATCACGAAAATCGCTAAATAATATATTTTAATTAAAATCAGCTCTGATAAACAACTTGCATATCGAGTTTGTAAAGAATTCATAGGGATTGGCTGTTTATTTAGGGGTTAACATTCAAATTGATTACGAAGAAGCAGTAGGGGTCATTAATGGTATGCTGAGACTCACTTATTTCATGGCTCGCTCTCATAGTATAGATTAACTAGTAGAGAAAAATGAAAAATAAGTGGTTAAACATCTTATATTTTTTAAACATTATGGGGAAACAAGAATAAATAATTTACCGACAACATCAATATTAAATAATATAACAACAACAGATAAATAATTTACCAACAACATTAATAATAAATAATATAAGAACATCAACAATAACAAAAGATATAGTCAGAACAGTTTTCAATAAATAGAGACTGTTTATATTAATAGGGTTGCTGGCCTCCGAGAATAACTGGTTTAACCCTTTTAGGGTCCGATACTATTAATGGTTGAGATAATTTTCTCTTTAATAGATTGTTGAGATAGCCTTTTCTTGGGGGGTGAAATAGATTAAGGTGTGTTTGCTGTGGGAGAAAGATGCCTTCTCTGAGAGAACGTTTTAGTAATTCGAAAAGGCGCGCGGTGGTAAAGTCGTTGGATAGGGTGATAGTGTTGGTATTTTTCGTATTGGTGAATATAATTTCTGCTGGTTTGTTCTTGATATGAATGTAAGGACTGAGATAGTAGTGAGAGTTGGGTGGGTTGGTTATATTTATCGTGAGAAAATCGCTGCCCCTAATATTGAGACCGTTGATGAACTGAAAAGTGGTATTCTCTTCGTCTTTCATTAAAATGGGCCAGATACCAACATATTTTTCGGATTTGAACTTATAGATAAAGGCTGCGATACTGCTATTTATGAGATAGCGCTGGTGATTGGGGATCGTAATCTGCTTCGGTTTGAAAGCAAATTGTATAGCCATAGCCTTGAATCTGATTAGAGCCTCGCGCGCTTGAATCGTGTTAGCTATAGTAAAGGATTCGTTAAATTTTCTCTCGGTTATCTGTAAATCAATTTCTGAATCACTGATACAACTTTGTATCGATATTCGCTCGGAAATGTTGTCTTTGTATACGTTAAGTTCATCGTAGCAGACACATTCACTATCCTCGATGGTTGAATCGAACCATTTCAATTCGCCGACCTCGGTTGGTGTAAGAAGAATCATGCCCCTAGAAGAAACAATAGCCTTTCCATCGTCAACCTCGTAGCCATTGGTGATCGCTAAATTGCGCTCGTTCCGAATATTTGTAACAAACCCAAAAGTGCAATAGTCAAAAGCAACCCAATTTCCCGGTTTTAGGACAAGGTGAGTAGTAGGATTAATAAAAGGGCGACAGATGTTTACATATTGTTGAAATAAATTGGCGCAGGTGACGGAAAATGTGATCCATGAACTGTTTACAGTGTCTTCCAGCTTTATTAACTCGAGTGGATTCACTGGGTTAATACTTCCATAGGTGCCAACTCTATAATTGATTCCAAAGTAATAGGAGACTTTATTGGCAAAAAAGCATGTGAGCTCATTCAATTTCTCGCCGAAAGTGAGAACATCCTTATCGAAAAGTTTAAAGAAACGAGTCTCCTCTTCCTCGGTCAGAGTCGACGAGTTCCAGATGAGAAGAAGAATCGAGTTTGCGATACTATGAAAATCAAATAAGCGATCATCGGAGAAGAAGGAGGTTACGAGAGTGGTTAAACCCAGTAGACGATTTGCCACATCTTGGTTGATGTTTTCGCGAATAAAATCGACTATACTAGTTGGAATCGTAAACGTTTCGGGCGAAGTAGTTAGATTGAACGTTATTTTGTTGTCCCTTTTTAAAAGTTTGAAACCGTGGTTGGAGGAATGAAGTTTGTTATCATCGAGGGTTTGATATTGTCCATCGTGAAGTTCGTAGCAGGCGCGGAAAATAAAGTGCGCGTAGTTTGCCGGAATCGGGATGGGTTGGTTTAAGGTTGTATTTATCGTTAACGGGAAGAGTTTGTTCGCTGGATCGAAATATAGACCAAACGAGTTGTCTTGTAGCATAAACTGATTTTCGTTGCAAACCAGATCGTTGCTTGAATAGCTGATTTCTGCATGTGCCATCATGATTGTGTATCGGGAACTCGTTTAGGAAATAAAAATAAATAAATACTTTTACGAAAATAATTAAAACTTTTCAGGAAAACAAAGAGACAATGATTGGGAATGTGGTGAACGGGGGCTATTATAGAGGGGGCTAGAATGGGTTAGCCAATCAGGGAACAGGAGGGAGAAAAGACTGTATAATTAAACCAATCAGAGAGCAGCTTTGATGACGTCACATCAGGCGAGTTAATGATTGCCCAATGTTATTCAATGGTAGACAGAGTGGCGCCATTGAATAACGAAGACAAAGGGGCCGCGAGAGGAAAGATTATAAAGTTAACGATAAGGGATCTATAAACCTAATGATCTCATTTAGTAGCGGTAAGTAATATAAAAACTAATTAATCTAAAAATAGAAATCAATGCATAAAGTAAAAGTAATACAATTAATTAATTTAAAATAAAGTACAAATGAATAAATAAAGTAAAATAGAATACAAATAATTAATTAAAATTAAATATAAATAAATAAGTATTAATGAATAAAAGAGCTGCGGTGTCACTTATGACACCCTCTTGCTCCTCTCTGCGACAGTTGGACATCACTGATGACCCATTGTGTGTCGGGGCGCTAATCAGTCTGATTAATTAGGATAATCAATTAAACCCTAATTAGGAGTCATATGACACCTGTTAGGGTTTAATTGTACTAATTAATTGATGACACCTGTCAATTAGGGTCTAATTAGCCTAATTGGGAGGTGTCACCCAGACAGTCTGGCGCCAATGACACCCAATGACACCCATAGGGTGATAATTGGGTGTCATATGACACCCAATGGGTGTCAGTTAGGTCCAACTGTCGCAGAGAGGACCAAGACCCTACTACTAACAGTGCAATAAATTTAACACTCAGATAAAAAATATATTGAAATGATCCGAAACATAACCAGTTTAACATCATATCTATTCTAACTGACATTCTGAAAGATTGCGTGTGGCACATTTGTTAAATTGTAAAAGCACTGCAAACAATAGCAATACTCTAATGATTGAAAGTCCATCAAATGACAAAACGTAAAATTTATAAGTATTTTTCGTCCCATAGTGAAATAAAGTACCGGGAAAATAACGTAAAGTAACAAATTGGAAACATTAATAAAGCAACTATAGAAAAAGTGTGTTCGTTTGCAATGTATAATGATACCATATAATGTTACGTTTAACAGTCAACAGTGAAATAAAATAACACAGGTGAGTGAAATAAAGTGAATGGTCACTAATCTTCAGAACATGTAATGCAGGATATGTTTCCGCAGGCTGACATAGATATTATGATAATTCGACGTGACGTGGCCGAGATAATGTACAATGTTGTGTTTAAAAGTGAAATAAACTAACTTAGGAATGTGAAATAAAGTGATGAATGACCAATAATTTTCAAACCATGTGATAGAAGATATGTGTCGGCATGTTCACAGAAATTTTAAAAAAATTTCACCAAGATGCCGCTGAGATATATATGATAGTGTACGGTGCTTTAAAACCATATCAGTAAACGCTATTGCTTACTTAGGCCCCCGCTAATTTCAATACCCCTCTCGCTGCATGACCTGTTATTTAGTACACCTTGACATGTACATAGTGTAATTACGTTTTATATTGGTTTTAGGTTAGCGTAGTGTAATATTGTATTTGTAACCAAGTAACAAAAAGGACCCCATAGGAAATAAGCTGCAAAGCTTTAGGGGTACTGTGGGGCGAGCCACGAAGTTGGCGGAGCCTTAGCGAATTGACACTGTTAGGGGGTGGGTCAATTTATGCAAATAGTTGTCGTCGTCGTCGTTGTCGTCGTCGTCATCGTCGTCGTCGTCGTTGTCGTCGTCGTCGTTACGATTTTGACATGCTAATAACTTTGTCGGATTTAAAGCTGCCAAGTTGAAAATTTGTAGGTATCAATATGAGCAAAAGTTGAGATGTTTGAGAGACTTTCAGACACCATCAGTGCAATGGTCTCCCGTTAGAGGGCCACATGTCTAAACATTAAATGCCCTCCCATTTCTTTGCTTTTAATCCGTTTAAGCTGAAACTTGGCAGATATGTATTAGACCATTAGCTGTGACTTTCAAAGGAGGCGAATCCATCTGCAGTTCTCCAGTCTGCCGCTAGAGGGCCAAAGGTCTGAAAGTGAAATCGTTGTCGTCGTTACGATTTTGACATGCTAATAACTTTGTCGGATTTAAAGCTGCCAAGTTGAAAATTTGTAGGTATCAATATGAGCAAAAGTTGAGATGTTTGAGAGACTTTCAGACACCATCAGTGCAATGGTCTCCCGCTAGAGGGCCACATGTCTAAACATTAAATGCCCTCCCATTTCTTTGCTTTTAATCCGTTTAAGCTGAAACTTGGCAGATATGTATTAGACCATTAGCTGTGACTTTCAAAGGAGGCGAATCCATCTGCAGTTCTCCAGTCTGCCGCTAGAGGGCCAAAGGTCTGAAAGTGAAATCGTTGTCGTCGTTACGATTTTGACATGCTAATAACTTTGTCGGATTTAAAGCTGCCAAGTTGAAAATTTGTAGGTATCAATATGAGCTAAAGTTGAGATTTTTGAGAGACTTTCAGACGCCATCAGTGCAATGGTCTCCCGCTAGAGGGCCACATGTCTAAACATTAAATGCCCTCCCATTTCTTTGCTTTTAATCCGTTTAAGCTGAAACTTGGCAGATATGTATTAGACCATTAGCTGTGACTTTCAAAGGAGGCGAATCCATCTGCAGTTCTCCAGTCTGCCGCTAGAGGGCCAAATGTCTGATAGTGAAATCGTTGTCGTCGTTATGATATTGACATGCTTATAACTTTGTCGAATTTAAAGCTGCCAAGTTGAAAATCAGTTCAACAGTCACCCGCTATAGGACTACTTTATGCCTGAAAGTGAATAGATTCTCCCGTCTCATTGATTTTAATCAGTTTAAGCTGAATCTTGCCATATATTCTGGACCACATGCTGCGTCTTTGTGGGGGGGGGGGGGGGGGGGAGATTTAATCGGTCTGCCGCTATACGACGAAATTTCTGAAAGTGAGATCCGTCTCTCATTTCGTTATCCGTTATTCAAGATGAAACTTGGCCGATGTACGTATGTACTATTCATCCATAGGCTGTGTCTTTGTGGGGCTGGAGACCCTAATCCATCTTCAGTTCTCACTATACCGCTAGAGTCAGAAATGTCTGAATAGAAATGAAAGAGGTAAAAAGTGATTAGGCGAAATCTGCTTAAAATTTGCTAATACAGTAATACTTTCGAATTAGTACTTAAATTAAATTTAAGTCACGTGCTGCGCGAAGGCCCCACTTCGTGTAATCCTATATGTTATGTTGGACAATACATTTATACCTGTACATTGTTTGGTGTATTTGTTATTGTTTTTACATAATGTATAAATAAATCTATCTATCTACCAGGTACCAGTCAGCCGGTAATACTGTGTATAATAATTAGTCTTAACGTACAGTCAGACAGTTGGCTTATATAATGTGATACCGGTAGGCATAATTAAGTCATACTGGTACTTAATACATTCAGACATTGTTACTTTCTAGCCTTACCTGTTTACTACAGTACTAACGTAAACATAATAAATACATATCAATATTACAGTATTAGTTAAAATAAATAGATAAATTTTCAGCTCTGTTTTCGTGAAATGATAGAAAGAGACATTTTGGCTGTTCGATGTTCGAAGAATGTGAAATGAAAAATAAACGCGAGCGAAGCGAGCGAAATTTTTTTGTGATTTATTTTCACATTTGTTATTTTCGTGATTTCAATTAATTTGTGTGGTGCGCATCAGAGCTGCGCGCTGCTGCGCAACGCGCATCTGGCAGTCTGGTTCGCGGTCATTCGCGCAGGTATACGCGTCCGAGTTTCAGGAGTTTTGCAGCATGAATTCCAACCTGGCAGACGGACCGGTAATCCTTCCTGCCTTCTGTCCTTCAGTCCTTGGCCAATCAGCCAATAAACCTAGGCCTATAGTACTGTAGTATTATTACAGTATTACCTACCTTAGGCTTAGCTCAGTAGCTGACAGGCTGATTACCAGATTACAGGATTTGGCCTATATTAAAACATTATCATTATTTGCTTCTCAAACCGGGACGACGGGACGACCTGAACTCTGAAGTGACAACAAACAGACAATGGAACGGTTTACTTGTGAGTTGGGCAACGCATTGGTTATTACCAAATCTATGTTCGCGAACATCTGTTCAGAAAATGATACATTTGTGCGGACGTTTCTCGAAGAATACCTGGACAGAAACTCGAGTTTTCTGGACTATTATGTTGTTAATAAATGTACGGCTGCTCATATTACTGAGTGGCTGCTGCGTTCACTCTCTGGGTCTAACAACGCCGCCACCACCTCGGATAACACGACCCAATCACCTGCTACTGTCCCAACTGCCGGGTACCGCGAGACCAGTATGCCGCAGTGTCCATTGACGACATCGGCGTCGACACCTACGTACCACCACAATTACAATCCTGCGACAGGAAAGCATCCGCAATCTCGAGACTCGAATCAACGCACGCCACCTACCGAACCCTCCTCTATGCAGCCTGTGGTGAGGTTACAACATCTCTACCAGACAGACCTCCCGGGAGAACAAAGACAAGTGGATCCCAAACTGAGTCCGATAGACACCAAACCAAACCTCATTGAATCTGAATCGAGTAATAATACAACCAGTTCAACTTTATTACCTTATAACAACATATCCTCCTATACCCCCGCGCCCGCAGTAACCACAACCAACTCAAACCATTATTCTAACCAACCTCTACCAGCAGACCGGTCATATGTTCCGGTAATCCTACGCGTTAAGACGGAAGATGAAGTAGAATATGAACCCGACCTAAACGAGGTTGGCGATGGCTTGGGTGAGTTTTTCAATATAAATATATGTCAATGGTTATTTTTGTTTAATTTCAATAATCGCAAACACTACCAAATCAATGGCTGAATGACCTCGGGTTTAAAATAAGAATAAAGTAAGTTAATATTTCTGTATTTGCACCGCCACCACCACCAGTAAGCCAATCTACACACCAACCAACATTTTAATTTTAATTGACCTTATGCTATGCACCATTTCTAAATACTCACAAAAAAAGCAATTCCCGTTACCAGCCATGATCGACCTAAGTGACATATTGTGTGCAGTGCAAACAGGTTGTATAGGTTCGCATTATGTGCATACACAATTGTGTGCGTACTGAACAGTACTAGTAATTAAATGTGTTTATAACCCTATATAATACAGACAAGATAATAGTATATGCCCTTAAATTTGATTTAACGCCCCCCCCCCCCCCCCGCAACTTTATTGAAAAGTAAATACCAAAATTAACCCCCAGCGATATATCCGACTTCTTTAAGTTTTCATACAGGCATTTATATTTTATTAACGAAGGAGAAGTCGTATAAATACTAAATAGTACCCAGATGTTCTTGTCTAAGATTGTTGTACAGTGGGCATTCTAAAACAAAGTGATACTCAGACTCCACACTGTTTGTATCAAACAATCTGTATAGTCGGTCATCTCGCGGTGTCATCTTCCCGTTTCCACCGCTAGTTGGTGTGACGAGCAGCGGAACTGGGTGATGACTCTACGTCACTTCACATGCCCACACACACACAGACTATCCAGGTAAATCTCAGGACCAAAGCTATGCTCAAAATAATAATCACCACGTGACGACTCACGCTAGTGATCAACTCCACTGTTGTAAAAATACATCCTTAATTCGTTTCTTAAATTCCAACAAGAATTTTCCCTCGCCCGGTACATCTTGCTCATTCCATACCCACCCAAAACCCTATTCATTCAATACAGTTCGAATCCTTGACACCCAGTTACTCGCACCTTCACCCATATCTCCCATTAGCTTATTATAGGCCTGTCGCGTCGTTTTAAGAGCTTGATCCAAAATATGATTTGTGTAACTCTAATGTTTAGCACTAGTGGAATTACTCAAGATTCCCCATACACTAAAAAGTTAGGGGTAACTCTCTTTACACCAAGAAATAATTTTATAAATTTTAGATGTGACTTATACAACGAGTGGGATTTATATTGTTATTTGGAATTTTTACAGCTAATATTGAACCTACCGTGGCAAAGTGCTCGTTAAAAATTGTCTCTTCAGTACCAGTGTCGTAGCGGGGTGCGATTAGACATAGATATTTTGTTATTTAATTTAGTACCTACAGTGGAAAAGTGCTCGTTTAATATGTTCGCAATTTTTTTGGGTCCCGAGTGGTTTGTACAGTTTCATCAGTGCGTGTGGTTATTTGCTTGGGAATTGTAAATTCTATTTATTTATTAAGTGCTGAATTTATTATTAACCAAGTTTTTCTTGTGTTTGTAGAGTTCATTTGAAACTGTTTGTCAGACTGTACAAGTGCTGGTGTCATCCAGGGTTTTTTTGGAATTTCATTTTTATTTAGTATTTTTTTTGGTAAGTGTCTGCCTGCAATAATCGCTAAGTCGTTCTAGAAGGTTTCACATTTTTTTTCTATTGGTATGGTTCTTGTATGTCCAGTTCTGATTATTTTGTATGTCGGAAAGAAATCTGGTTTCTTTATATTTAGAGTAGTCGTATAAACTTAAATTGAGTCGGTGTGAAGTGGCATGAGTAATTTTGTATATTAACGAATGTTGCTAGGTGGTCTGGTCTGTCGTTCCTAATTGCTCAGAGAACACGCCAGATGATATTACTTTATTATAAATAGAGATGTTTGTCGATATGTGGTCGATTATTGTTCTAGAATGTGGCGTAATTCTCGTTGGTTTATCTTTTAATTGTTCACAGCCGTTCGATTCAAGTGTTTGTATGTACACCATGACCCGTAATATAGTGTCATTTTCTGATGACACGGACCCCCTCCCCAAAATTTTTCTACAGATCTTCATCATATTGCTTGAAATTTGAAACACAACTAGTTCAACTCACCGTGGTTGTTACCATGAAGCCGGAATTTTCGATTTTGCCTTTACATTTTTTTTTATAAGCGTTTTAAAAAAGTGTCTTTAGCGAAATTGCACATCTCCTATCATCGCCATTCTTCACATTAACCTCGCTTTATAGATATCATTAAAAAGCTTGCGGTCCAGGGATTCCAAATATGCAACAATGTCTGAATTTCGTTGAGAAACAGCTGAGATATAGGCGTTCAAATATTGCAAGAATTATTGTTCGCTGCAAGCCATTTATTCTATTTAATAAATACGCAATATTCTGGAACAATTTGTTTATGTATGATTAGCTATGCAATATAGATATTCACTCACTGTTCCTGCGATAGTCGCCATGTACTATGTCTATATAGATATTGTATAGGCATACCGCTGTTGCCTACCAACTCATAAAATAAATAACACGTTCTAGAATATTGTGTATTTATTAAATAGAATAAATGGCCTTCAGCGAACAATAATTCTTGCAATCTTTGAACGCCTATATCTCAGCTGTTTCTCAACGAAATTCAGACATTGTTACATACTTGGAATCCTTGTAACGCAAGCTTTCTATTGATATGAAAAAATCACGACTAATATGGAGAATGGTAATGATACGGATGGTGCGATTTCGCAAAAGACACTTTTTTAAAATGCTTATAAAAAACATTTAAAGGCGAAATCTAAAATTCCGGCTTCATGGTAACAACCACGGTGAGTTGAACTAGTTGTGTTTCAAATTTCAAGCAATATGATAAAGATTTGTAGAAAAATTTGGGGGGGGGGGTCCGTGTCATCAGAAAATAATACTATTACGGCGTCATGGTGTAATTATTGTCGATGATTTCGAGCGTTTTAGTAATTCTATATTAAAATCACCTGTTAGTACTATATCTGTGGCGTCTGGTCAGTGTGGATAATGTTGTATTTCAGTTTTCGTTGAAATCTGAGATATTGCACGAATCGGATCTATATATTGAACTTACGATAAGTGGTTTCGTGGGTGAATTGTTATCGTTTTCCAAGAAATAGTCTCCCAAAGTAGATTCACAATGTGGTATTGTAATATCTTTCCTTTCTGTTACAGTTAGTTCGTATTTTATATAAATTGCAGTGCCACCCCGGTTCTTCTTATCGTATGTTCTGTTAGTAGTTAATGGTCGTGAGTAGCCTGCTATGTAGACTGCCTGTCTGTCTGTCTGTCTGTCTGACTGTCAATCTCACAGACAATAAATAAGTAAGTAATAAGTAACTATAATTTATGATATGGGGTTTTCCTGGTTGCTGATTTCATTTCCCATGTCATTTTTAATAATTGCATGAACCTAGACTGTCTGTTTAAGTCTGTCTGTATGTACAGACAGATCGACTGACAGACAAATATAAAGGCATAATAGACTCCTCCAAACAGGAAAGATAACACCAGAAATGAAATCACCGACCCTAAAACCTTACGTAGTGTGATTCGTTATGTTTTTGACAGACAGACCGACAGACGGACAGACAAACTAGATTACGTCAAATTTGAAAACTGACCCCGGAAATGAAATCCGCGACCACGAAAACCCATGTAGCAATTATTTTAGTTAGGTGGTGTATATTTTTATATCCATAATTTGTTGACAAACAGAAAAACAGACCAATAGACAGACAAAAAGAAAAACAGACAACTTAAGCTTATGATGTGATGTTAGGATTTCGATTTCTGAAATCTGCGTTAAATTCTGATTTAGAATTAATAAAAAAAAATTCGAAAATTTTAATATTTTTGAAAAGTACTGGGGTACAATCTCCCCCTAATTTAACCGAAATTCAGATGTTCTGCCCTCGTGTATTGCATTTTGCATACGATGGCATTTTAGGTGCAATTCTGGCAAAACCTAAAACTGTCGGACAGCATAATTGAATTTGGGTAAATTAAAATTAGTGACAAAAAGTACTTATTTCCGAGACTGTTCTCTTATCGAAGAACATTACTTTCTCAGCAAGTCCAAATCTACAGTAGATCAGAAATATTATATCTTTGCACTAAGCCCCACACTTTTGGTGTGTTATATTTATCAGCAAGTCCTGTAAAGATAAGTACCCTGCAAAACCTATAGCAAATAAATAACACATTCCCACGATTCGATCAAAATTGCTAAATGCCTACAGGGGCCAGTCAGCCTTAAGGGGGCTAACTATAACACCCACAGAAATGAAATTTTCGAAAATTTACAAATTTTTTTGTAGTTTGATAGAATGGCTTTCATAAGGTGATATCTGTTTTCAACAGTGAATTATTTTTTGACCTCAAAACTGCTCTTTTCAACAACATAATATATTGCTGATATTTATGCCTCTCTGTATAAAACAACCTTTTTATCAGTTTGTCGATTTTGACTTTTTTCATCACTAAATTCCCTACTACTTTTTTTGTATTCAATTTCCATTAAACATATTATACCAAAATGTTTAGCATCTTTAGGGCTACAATCGTGAATATTGGTTTGTAAAACATGGCCATTTGGATCATCTAGAACCGATTTTGTAACGATTTGCTACACTTTGTCTATCACAAAATAGTACTTAGTACTTATTTGCACGCAGTCATCCAACGAAAATACTTCATATTTCCTTCGCAACATTTTCACAATTTCAGTTGTTTTTAGCAGCTTTTTCTTTTGAAAGGGTTTGCGGAAAAATATCAACTTTCGGGCCATTTTTGGAAATTACTAAAATGTGCCTTAGGGCCACCAGAGGCTTAATCCGGCACTGTAATCTAATCTAAGTCAGTGTCAGTACTTATTTGCACGCAGTCATCCAACGAAAATACTTCATATTTCCTTCGCAATATTTTCACAATTTCAGTTGTTTTTAGCAGCTTTTTCTTTTGAAAGGGTTTGCGGAAAAATATCAACTTTCGGGCCATTTTTGGAAATTACTAAAATGTGCCTTAGGGCCACCAGAGGCTTAATCCGGCACTGTAATCTAATCTAAGTCAGTGTCATCAGTTAGAAAAGTTTCAGTAAATTAATGTTAGTATGTCAAATTGAATGTTAAGTGATAATAGGTAGTCAATTATGGCGGATAAATTTAGTTTAAGATTTGTGTCAGGATCACAATGTCGTTTAAGTTGCTGTTATAATCGGAGAAATTTTCAGGTAGCAAAATATCGTCATCAGCTGAAAGAAATATATCAGTAAAACATCGGTAAAGACCGGATAATATCCCCCGGGACAGTAGCACCCGGAATGAGTTTTTTAACCATTATTTTTTTTTGTGTTTTTGAGTGTTATTTGATATTGGTTAGTGTTCTAGAACCTCAGTAGATATGTTTTATGGTAGCTTGTATTTTTGGTACTACTTCGCATGTCGACACCATTTTTTAAGCATTATTTTTTGTGGTTTTGAGTGTTTTTTTTATAATGGTGAATGCTATAGAACCTTAGGCCCCCCTCACACGGAGCAACTTGTTTCTGCAACTTGTTTCTGCAACTTGTTTCTGCAACTTGTTTCTGAAACTTGTTTCAGCAACTTGTTGCTGGACCCCCTCACACACAGAAACTTGTTGCTGAAGAAAATAACAATTATTTCCAAATAAATAGCTAACATGTCCAGTCATTTGTATATAATATCACATCACTCAAATTATCTAATATTAGCTAGTATCAAAATGAAATGTAATGCGTATGTAGTGCGATGTGCCCACCGCTGTCACAACTGGCTGCTTCATAATTAAATAATAATAATAATATTTTATACTTAATATTTATTTTAAAAGTGAACGACCTTTTAGTGTGTGTTTTATAATTCATTTTACCGCCTATTTACCCCGCCCCGTATTGAAATATATATATAAAATGAAATGTAATAAAAGTTTTTCAATAAGTTGCTGGGAATATAACTTCCAGCAACTTGTTGCTGGACTCCCTCACATACAGAAATAAGTTGCGGAAACAAGTTGCAGAAACTTGTTGCTGGAGTCCTCACACACTGAAACAAGTTTCGGAAACAAGTTGCAGCAACAAGTTTCTGTGTGTGAGGGGGTCCAGCAACAAGTTTCATGTACAAGTTGCAGAAACAAGTTCCTCCGTGTGAGGGGGGCCTAAGAAGGTATTTATTTATGGTAGCCTCTAGTATTTTTTGAAGATAAAAAATTTTACCTTTTTTCTTAGCATTATTAGTTACCGGTATGGTAGCTAGTATTTTTATGGAGCTAGTGAATTATTTACTAGTTAGTACTAATGATACGTATTTAAAATGTTTAAAAATGATTTGTTTAATAGGTTTACTAGCTAGTTTTTGCTATTTCTTTTTTTTGAAATGTTCTAGAACATGAAATACATTTGAAAAAAAATAATAAAATGTTCTAGAACAAATATTTTTTGTTCTAGAACAAAAAATTAAAAAATCATACAAATTTTTTTTTTTGTTAGTTTTTCTTATTTGATGTCAAGCAAAGTTAATTTTCTAGAATAATATAATTTCTATAGCTAAAATTTGTGATTGCTTACACGTAAATAATGACTGATTTGGGTATAGTGGAATTGTGTAAGAACTTAATGTGTGAGGAAAGTGCAATTTTTTACGCACAGTCAATGGGGTAGACGACTCGGAAAATTTTTTTCGAGTTTTCGTTGGTTTCATGTGAAAGAGCATGTGAAAAAACCCCAGAGAGCAATTTTACTTAAAAAAAATTAATATTGGCTGAGTTATAGCGATTTTAAAACGCAAAATTAGCAACATCGAAAAATCAGGCCGTTTCAGAAACTGCACTAGTGACGTCACTAGTGCAGCAGTAAATGTTTATTGGTTACTATACAATATAAATCTCTTAGTAACTAAAATAAATTGTGTAGCTAATATTTATTTAGTGTGTTTTTGTGTTGTGTTAAGAATACAATATTTGATATCTTAATGTGGAAATTGATTCATGACAAGTTAATTATTCCAGAATAATAATTATTTTTCCCAAACTATACTACAGTTGTTAGCTATAAAAATAAAACATATTTTGTAGCTAAAACTGCCAGGTGGTAAAAATCCAGTAGCTTATTGATGTTTTATTCAGCTTCAAAACTTAGATTACTTTGGATTAGATTGTGGATTCGCACTTTTTCGATTGCAATTATTTTTATACAAGTTAAATTATTGAATTCCAATTGATAGTTGATAGTTAGTCCATGGGTATTAGTATTGCCTGTGACCCCTCTTTTTGATGAAAAAAACTAGCTAGTAATTTATGATATACTAGCTACATATGTTGGTATTATGTTTGCCCCACTCAAGTTCTACATTCTGGAACATTTTTCTTGTGTTGCTATGGTAACCAAGTGTTGTAAATAATGATTTATTGAAGGTTAATCGAATATGTTATTTAATGAATATAACAATGTAAATTGATTAGTTTTTTGTTTTTGAACTGAATTAAACAGATTTCTATAATTCGCTATTGTTTATTAGTGTTATCAGTTTGCTGAATGGGGCCTCCCTGTTGTAATTTCGATCAGAAATTCAGCGAGATGATTTGAATATAATGTTCCAGAAACTCATAACTATGGTTTTTACACGCAAAATTAAGCAATTTTATTGTACATAAATTTTCAAAACTAACATTCTTAAAACGCCTTTTTTCTCCAAAATGGTAACCGTGGCAACTGTCAAATAACATTCTGGAACATCGCAATAGATCGTTCTATCTAGTTAGTTTTTTTCAGTTTAGTTAGACTCTATCTAAATAGACTATCTAGTTAGTTTTTTTCATCAAAAAGTGGAGTCACAGGCCATACTAATACCTAGTCCATGTAGCTGTAATGGATGACGTAGTAAAAATATATTCAGCTGCCATCTCAATACAATAAGCATTAATCAAGAATTTAGTTGAACTATAATATTACTTATACTTACGATATTCGATTGTGTAAGATAAGATTTTTGAATGGCATCTTTTGATGTTGGACATTTTACTTCTACCACATGCGTTGGTGTAATGGCATCTGAAATGGCATCCAAAAATAAGATTGTGTGGTATTTTATAAAAACACTAGCTACATTATTAAAACAGTACATACCATTGAAAACACTAGCTATCACAAACATTTGTTTTTATTTTCTTTAAAACATTTGTTTTTATTTTCTTTAAAACATTTTTTTTCACATGTAACTAGCCAAAATATGTCAAGAACATAAACCTATAGCCCAAAACATTATGTTTTGGTATTTTTTGGTATTTTGATATATTTTGATATATATATATTTATTTTGATATATGTCAAACCAAAAACAGCTATTATGAAAGGCAGATGGTGACACGTGCAACACTAGTACCAGTAACACTTTACAGTGAACTGACAAAAAAAACTAAATAATTTCCATCTAGTGTTAATCTACCCATCCCGCATTGTTCGCTGTAAAAACAATTAAAAAATAGATTAATGAAACGCCTGGCAGTATTTAGCTAGCTATATTTATTTTTAGCTACATACAGCTCTACGATACAGGTATGGGCGAAATAAATATTATTCGGGAATAATTAACTTGATATGAATAATTTGCCTCCATACCGTTATCCTATAATCGATTCTTAACACAACACAAATACACATCCAAATAAATACATAGCTACATTTATTATTTGTTTTATTTTAGATACTGCAATATTATACTTTATATTAGCCAATCAACTGCGCTTGACAACTGTTGCTGTGTTATGGCTGACGACACTCTTGCAGTTTTCTGAAACGGCCTGATTTTTCGATGTTGCTAATTTTGCGTTTTAAAATCGCTATAACTCGGCCAATATTAATTTTTTTTAAGTAAAATTGCTCTCTGGGGTTTTTTCACATGCTCTTTCACATGAAACCAACGAAAACTCGAAAAAAAATTTCCGAGTCGTCTACCCCATTGGCCTTTTACCATCCAATGATGACAAGATAATCCGACAATGTTCTAAAATAGGTTGTGAAGCTCAAACACACGTTACATTACTAAAGAATAAAAGTCGTCTACATTTGATTCACAGATGTAAAGGTAAAGGTAAACATATAGAATCTGCTCGCAAAGGTACCTGGTTTTCTAATTCGAAATTTATGATACGTCAAGTTCTATGGATTGAGTACACTTTCGTCAATGCCATTGACTTTACAACAACTCACCGTATGTTAAAATGAATTATAGGGCAAATCAATAATCACAGCCTTGTAGATTGGCATAATTACACGCGGGAATTGTTTCAGAAGGACCAAGATGGTGCTGAAATGATGGGTGGACCTGGAGAAGTAGTTCAAATTGATGAATCTTACTTCGTAAGGGAAACGTAAATATAACAGGGGTAGAAAACATCTAGGGGATAAAGTTAAAGTTCCTCCATCTTCACTCAATTACGGGAAACAGGTGGTCGGACCATGGATTTTCGGCCTTGTCTGGAAGCGGCCAGATGGTAAGAACGACATCCGATTGTTCAAAGTGTTGAGACGTAATGCAAGAACTTTGCGGCCAATTCTTCAAGCCAATGTTAAGGGTGGAGCAATAATCCATTCTGATCAATGGGCGGCTTATTGTGGGACGTCAGTTGTAATTACTAACAAGAAATGGCCATGGCGGGCCGTAGACGGAGTGGTCGATATAAACATTTATCGATTAATCATAGTTCTAAAGGAAAGGGTCGCTTTGTGAACAGGAAGACTGGTGCTAACACCCAACGGATTGAGTCTCTTTGGCGTCACGCCAAACTCCACATTCTAAGGCGAAACATAGGTATCAAGAGGTCAACTTTCGCCCAACAGCTAGCAGAGTTTAGGTGGAAGATGTTACACAAAGAAAATCCATTTTCTGAATTTTTAATTTTAATTAGCTATTAAAAAATACTAGCTAACCCCCCCCCCCCCCCCCCCCCCCCCCAAAAAAAAAACCCATCTTGCCAGCAACGATTAAAAATTATATGAAACAAATTCTAAATATAATTAAAAAAAAAATTTTTTTGAACTGTTCTAGCTAACATGTTCTAGAACATTATTAAAAAAGAAAAATAGTACATTAATTTTTTTTAATATTGTTCTTCTAGAACAAAAAATATTCGTTCTAGAACATTTTATTATTTTTTTTCAAATGTATTTCATGTTCTAGAACATTTCAAAAAAAAGAAATTGCAAAAACTAGCTAGTAATAAAAATTTGGGGGGGGGGGGGGGGTGTAGCTATAAAACACTGGTGCCTGCGTTTGTATATGTATAGGCCTGTTGGTTGGTTAATAAGCCTAAATTATTATCCTAGGGTAGAGTAATAGCTGGATCGCATTCAGGGACACTTTGGATTCAGAAAACTGCTCACGATGTTTAAAAAATACCCAACTATTTTTAATACAAGCTTTAACTGTTATAATATCATCAATATTTTTGATCATTAATATATTCTGCAACTCTGCAACTTTGTTCTAGAACAAAAAACCTCATGATAAATGCCATTTTCATATGAAAAAGTTTATTTAAAAAGTGGGTATCCATAACATAGTAGTGCCGTTTTTTTTATACTAGCTAGTATTTCTTGAAAGTAAGAAAAATTAATACTGTTTTGAGTGTTTTTTTGATATTGGTGAATGTTCTAGAACCTTTTAATATTTTTTTTATGGTAGCTAGTATTTTTTGAAAATTATGAAGTCATTAATATATTCTGCAATATTTTAAATCTGAAATATTTATGTTTTCACATTTTTTTACAATTTCAAAATCCATTTACTGTCCATTTAGAATCTAGAACCATTTTCAGTAATCCTAACAAAGATTGACCCATTCAGCACCTAAGCAGCATACAGCCCATATAGCTTTGATACGTTTCAATACATTAACACGACGTAATTGGGCAGATCGACAGGCTGTTAAATGTTTCGATAGGCAGATACCCTTCGGAAGTTTCCGTTTGTTGAGGAACATCGTCCGCCGAGATTAGTTTCCGTCCGATGAATCGAATTATAATAGGGCGGCAGTGAGGCTTACCACCGCCAGCCTCCACTGGTGGAGATCCATGTCGGGTCGGTGAAAAGATCAATATTCAGGGTTGCTACCCCGAGATACTCGACTAGCTGACGCACGTACACCTTGTTTTTTTGCTATTTTTTGGTCCTGCATCGACTTAAGGATTATCTCTATCTGTCCAGTCTGAGATCAGGTCAGGTCAGGTATTCTAGGTCATTGATCAAGAAAACTTGCCACCTCCATGCAGCATAAAGGAGGTGCCACCTGTAGCTGCATAGACCCTCTTACTAGGGCAAATCTGGTCCTGTAACTAGGACCCCCTTCGTTCTGGGATAAGGACGCCCTTGGTCCTGGATTAAGGACCCATATACTTGGCTGCAGGGGTATATGGCCTGACCAGGCAGATGGTGATCTACCAATGGCTGGTCAGGAGCAGAGTGTTCTCATGTCCACTCTGAGAGCACTTCACTGCGACCTGCACCTGGCAGCAAGGGTACAGGGCATGACCCAGCAGATGAGCTGCAACAGCCAATGGTGGGTCATGTGCGCCAGAGTAGATATGGGAGATGGGCCTCATATCTGACTCCATTGCGACACCCACCCTGTGGAATGGCAAACCAGGGTGTGGTATTTGCCCCGAGAGCTGACTCGGCAAAAAAGCACCCCCCAACCCCCACTATGGATTACATTAGCAATGCGGAGGTCCGGCCACTAGAGGCCAGTGGAATTACCGGACACAATCGGCCTCACAGGCGTCAGTTAACTCCTGACCGGCTGCCTGTCTCACCCCCTACTGGAGAGAGAGCAGCCAACAATTCTTTGAGTCCCTTTCCTGATGACCTTTCTGGCCCAAACCCTGGGTCACCAGGAAGGCCAGATTGTGATGGGGAGAGGGATTCTGGAGTTGGAGGCTACTCTCATGTTCCACCCCGACCAACAAAGCCATTGGTGAATCTGAGGCAAGTCACAAGACTAGCCTCAGTAAACACCCTAACACTCGGGTCCCCAATGCGACAAGGTGAGCTGACTGCCTTGGCAGATAAGCTTTCTCTTAGCGCAGTGGGTGTTCAAGAGCACCGAATGCAGACTGGACAGACTGATGAGGTTCTGATTAAGGACATGGGGGGCGGTTGGCGACTCGCCCTCGCGTCAGCAGATGATAGTGGCAATGGTGGAATTGGTCTATTGATGAATCCAACTGCACATGCAGCATTGGACAAAATAGACCAAATCTCTAACCGCATCATCCGTTGCCACTTCTCATGTTCTGGAAGACTGGCTAAGAAGTTTCCTAAGGTGGTTCTGATTGTGTGCTACTCTCCAACTAGTGTTGCCCCTGTAGAGGAGGTGGAAAATTTCTACCACAATCTACAAGCAGCTACTGATGGAGTGGATCAGCATGCATTCTTAACATTCCTGGGAGACTTTAATGCAAGTCTGCATCAATCACCTACATCGCCCTGGGTCTATAGCAATAGGGTTAACCGAAATTCTGTCCATCTTCAGGATTTTATCTCTGGAAATGGATTGTTTTCGGCTGGAACCCAGTTCAAGAAGCGAACTGGAAAGCTATGGACTCATAGTGGACCCAGTGGTCACAAGTCCCAGATAGACCATATTCTGTTTCGTAGGAAATACAGGAGCTCTATACAAGACTGTAATGCATTTACACTTCGACCCTTCTCCAGTGATCACCGCCTTATTGTGGCCAAGGTAAGACTTAGTCTGCGTGCTAGCAGAACAACGAAATCTGCCTTGCCGCGGCATGACTGGTCCTCTCTGTTGCAACAGCCAAGTGTGAGATCCAGCTTCACACTACAGCTGAGCAACAGGTATGAGGCTCTTGCCTCTGAGGCGGCAGATCACTGTGAGGGCTATACTGCCTTTACAGAAGCAGTTAAGTTAGCAGCTGCAGAAACAGTTCCTGTATACCCTCGAAACAGGAAAAGGGCCCCCTGGACTGACAACAAAATTCAGAAGTGCCGAAATGACCTTCATAAGGCGCAGAAAGAGTCCCGACTCAAACAGACTACAGCGGCCAAGAATGCAGTTAAGGCTGCATCTAGGTCCCTGAACAGGCAGTACTCTGCTAATCTACAGGAGCTAATAAACCAACAGGTTGATGCCATCAATGATGCTGACGACAGCAGGCAATCATCCCAGGCATGGAAATCGATCAATCTGCTTACTGGGCGGAAAAGCCAACCAACCACCAAGGTTAAGGCTGAATCACCAGCCGATCGCCTCAATGGTTGGAAAGCCCACTTTGAAAAGCTCCTCAATAATGACAGGGTATTGCCTGATAACTTATAGAAGTAAAAGTGTCTGAGTCTGTACTCCCAGATATTCCCATTGGCGATATCTCCTTTGCAGAAGTGAAGGCTGCTGCAAAGAGCATTAAGACCAATCGTGCCAGTGGAGTAGATGGTGTTCCCCCTGAGGTCTTTAAAATACCTGAGTGTTTAAAGCTCATCTATCCCATCATAGTAGACATGTACCGAACAACAAGAGTCCCACAAGAAATGAAAACAAATAAGTTGGTGCCAGTTCCCAAGAAGGGCAACCTAACACTCTATGGTTCTTTTCGGGGAATCTCATTGATCTCGATTGCTGCAAAGCTATACAATAGGATTCTATTAAATCGCATCAGGGATCCCATTGAGAGACTGCTCCGTGGAAATCAGAATGGGTTCCGTAAAGGTCGTGGGACCATGGAGCCCATTTTGGCACTTAGAAGGATAATTGAAGAGTTATCAAAAAAGAAAGACAGGCATCTGGCTGTTATCTTTGTGGACTTCTTCAAGGCCTTTGATTCAGTCTCTCGCTCACGTATGTTCAGCATACTTTTATTATATGGGATTCCTGATGAAATTATTGCAGCAATCAGATCAGTATACGATGGTTCGACAACATTTGTGTCTACTGTTGACGGTGACACAGAACCATTTGAAGTGTTATGGGGCGTCCTCCAAGGAGACACACTTGCACCATTCTTGTTCATTATTGTGGTTGACTATGTTCTACGCATGTCCTTAGATCATTATAATGATGATGGGGTGATGATAACTCCACCTACTGGCTCCAGAAGTCGAGGAAATCCTGCCAAGTACCTAACTGATCTAGACTTTGCTGATGACTTAGGAGTACCAACGGCTCCTCAGCTCATTAGAACATGCTGCTTCTAGTGTTGGTCTTTTTATTAACTCCAGAAAGACCAAAATTCTGACAGTTAACTTTGAAAGTCCTCAGCAAGTCTCTGATCGGATGAGCATAAGCTCAAAGGATGGTATGCTTGAGCATGTGGACGACTTCTGTTACCTGGGATCATGGATCCGGAAGTCAGGTGAGGACCTTCGAATACGTAAGGGAAGGGCATGGGCAGCCTTGAATAGGCTTTCCAGGATTTGGAAGTCACCAAGAATTAATCGGAAACTTAAGGTCCGATTATTTAGAGCAGCAGTAGTTCCAGTACTCCTCTACGGGAGTCCATGCTGGGCTCTAACTGCCGAGGACACCAAATCTCTGGATGGCACATTCACAAGAATGCTACGGCAGGTTTATTGTGTCAAGTACAATGCACACATCTCCAACCAGACACTATATAACATTGGAGGTGTCTCATTGGTTCCCCCGAGCTTGACACTAGAACAAAATCGCCTCCGCTTTGCAGGACATTGCTTTCGCCGTGAGCACCAGCCAGTGCATAATCTTGTACTTTGGCAGCCTCATGGAGTGAATAAGCATGGTGGACAGCCCATGACCTTCTTGAGACGCATCTTAAAGGACACTGGCCTTAAAGATGCGGATGATCTAGCAAATGTCATGGGTGATAGGGAGTTGTGGCGGTGCAATTTTGTTGACAAGCCGGCACAGCATTCTTAAAAATGCAGATGCAATGCAGCATGCCGATCATAGTAGTAGTAGTCTGAGATCTAAAGAGGTCTTGAAGTAGGTTGCGGGTTCTTGGGTGGTGGCATTGGTATTGGTATTGATTTAATGGACGGTGCTCAAAGTATAACATGAACAATTAAATAACGTAAACATTGATGACATTAGATACATATGACATAGATCTGCAATATTAATTTGGCGCTATACAAACAGTATTATTACTAAAGTTATTATCAAATTACATTACGGGGATAGCCTCTTAAGGCGAACCTTGTTTCCGAGAGGGTCGGTCCTCGTTATTTGTTCCAAAGATAAATTTTACAATATGAGATTACTTTTTCATAACTTTTATGGCCTACATTACAACGTAGTATACTGTGTACGGTTCAGTATTAAATTAATCAATTACTGCATTAAGCATTTATTTAACAGTTAATATATTTGGTTACAATCGACAGTCAAGCAGATGGCAGATCACATGATTTTAAGTTGCAGTACTGCCGTACTGTGCTGTTCTGTCATATACATCCAGCTTGTGTTTTGGTGTGAGCTAACTATGTCTACATCACTAGTTGTCCAGTGGCTAACAAGGTCGTGAATTATTACATATTTAATTTTTCTATTTCCGCAGTTGAACATGTTGTAGATTACTCGTGATTGTTAGAAACGTGATTATTTGTTCACTAAAGTGCTATTGTGACGTCACAAGTATAGCTACTCAACCCCCCCCCCCCCCCCCCCCCCACCACCCCCACCATGTCACAAATTTTAACAAAATTTATTATTGCATTACTTACATTATATTCTGATTGTAATCAATATTATCCATTATTAAATATTTAATTTATCTAGGCGACCAATCACAGCCATCCCCTGATGATTCAGACATGATCACTTCCAACAATGACGTAACACCCGGAAGTATGAATAACTCCTTCGACCAACCTGGTCCCTCTGGGATTCAACCCCAGCACTTTGTGAAAAGGAGCCGCTCCAATGAGAAGCCTTTCAGCTGTGATACTTGTGATAAGACGTTCGCATGTAACAGCCAACTTATTATACACCAACGGATCCACACCGGCGAGCGTCCTTACCAATGCGACATCTGCAACAAACGATTCTCTCACCTAGGTAACCTAACCACGCACATGCGGACCCACAGTGGAGAGAAACCGTATAAATGCAACGTGTGTGAGACACGTTTCTATCAACTAGGCAACCTAACCACGCACATGCGGACCCACAGTGGAGAGAAACCGTATAAATGCAACGTGTGTGAGAAACGTTTCTATCAACTAGGCCACCTAACTACGCACAAGCGAACTCATTCCGGAGAGCGTCCGTTTGTGTGCGACACGTGTGGGAAGGGATTTACAGAGAGCGGTACTCTAAAGTCCCACAAAAGAATTCACACCGGAGAGCGTCCGTATGTGTGCAAAACGTGCGGGAAAGGATTTAGAAAGAGCGGTAATCTAACGCGCCATAAGAGATCACATACAGGTGAACGACCGTTTAGATGCGATACATGCGGTAAATGTTTCTCCCGACGCCATCATCTATCGCGCCACAAATGTATCCGCAGTGGGGAGACTCGGTAACTGTAATGTTTGTATGAAATGTTTCTCCCGGCGCCATCATGTATCGAGCCACAAACCCACAAACTCGGTAACTGTAATGTTTGTAAGAAATCTTTCCTCACTTCCAGTGATATTGTTGGACACAGATAAACTAAAATTCTGTCTGTAGTTAGTTGTAGATTATGATAATTAAACGTCGAGTATTAATATCTACATTATGAAACCGATTTGTGTCAAAAATCAATAAAGTTGGATAAATATAAATATGTAAACCAAATTGATGCCGTTATTACCGAATAAATGTTCTCTGTTTCAACTTTATTATTATTATTAAAAAATAGTTTTATGGCGCCGTATACACGAATTTCAAGACGCAGAGTAAAAAAGCCATTTAAGGATGCAAGATGCCCCAGCTGACTAGTACCTCTAAACCATTGGTGCGGAAGCAAAAAACTAACCCTGTCCCCTATTCGGGATTTCAAATCTGAAAATGGCTTGGCGAGATCTGCTGTATGCATTTTCATTAATTACCTGAAGAAGCCCTGCTTGGAGAAAGCTTACTCACCTGAGGTCAACCCACTGACCACTAAACCTGTTTAGTATGATATTACTTCTTAAGTGCTTTAGTTAAATAAATTGGAGATGAGCTATTGCAACTGTAATTAAAGGTGTAATATTATGGGTTTGTTCATGTAAAAGCTTTTGCGGACATAACAAGTCATTTTTACGCAATGCAGCAGAATACTCTAAAATAGCCCTAAAATTGTTCAACTACGCGTCGGACAGAAATTAGAACCAAGATGACGAAATCTGTCAGCTGATTCTTTGTGTACGTGGAGATCTCTTTGTTCAAGCTTATTCAGCCAATCAGAGCAATCTTCCCAGTTATGCCAGTAGAGACCTACCTGAGGAAACTTGCGCATGCGCAGTTATCGTTTTTCTGAGAATTAGATTCCTCTCAGAATTCTGTACTAAGTACGGACGTTTCAGACTTTAGCCCAAGAACATCTGATGGCTGGAGTTATAAGGACGTAAATCTATTAACTGGTCATACACTTGTCATACTGGAACACTGAACTTCATGAACACATACTGACTGTTCACCGCACTGTTTTAATGCTGTTTTATATTGTGTTAATTGCTGTTTATATTAATGGATGTTATATTTGGAGAATACCGATAAATAATCGTAAACCCCTCAATCTTCTTGATTACTGAGGTAAGCGGAGGAAGAGTTTACCTGTAGCAACTGTGACTCAAATTATAGTGGTTTTTGTGTGAATTAAATGCTATTTCATAATCCCTACGTGTGTCAGTTGCAATCCTCCTTATATATGATTAAAATCAGTGACGGTCGGCAATTAGTGGAAGTAGTGTGAAGTCGTGTGAAGGTTAATAAAGCATCTCCTAAAGAATGCGCTATTTACGAAACTCTGTGGCCATCTAGTTGTGATTAGTGTAAGTCATAACTCTGTTTATACTTAAAGCGCCACGTCCCAAAGGAACTGTTAATATTTCCCCGAAAGTAAATATAGTTGTCAGAGATTATATAGTAGCAATCAATCGAATAATACAAAGTAGCCTACACCGCAATAACTTCCTCTGGAACCCGAATCCAGTCTCCCACACCGTGGGTCATACGCCGCGCACGGACTGGCTTCGGCAGATGTAAATTCAGTACACCAGGTAATTGGTACGGGCAAAGTCGATTCATAATCAAAAGGACATTTAAAATTGGCAGGTTAAGCTGCTAAAGGTCTAAAAGTGTGAACAGTTCAGAAGTGGAAAAAATGAGAAAGCGCGTCAACGCTCACCGGGGGTTGAACCAGCGCTATACGTACGTTTCGGCCTAACAGGCCTCATCAGTAGCGCTAACCAGCTCAGCCACTAGCCCCTGACACTCACAGTCCCACCTAATCCACTTCTATTGAACGGGCAGTCTTAAGCGAACTGCTTTGGGGCCGTCCAAGTATGACGTCAGCACTTTAGGGGGGGGGGGGGGGGTTGGGAAAATCTGATGACGTGCTGATGAGGGGAGGGGAGGGGGTCAGCCAAAATCTGACGTCAGCATGTTCATTCAATTCAATTCAATATAAATTTAATCCTTCTTGATTTATGAAATTCATTGTATTGCACGCACCCAAATACCATAAAATGTGGATATATATTGTAAATAGTTAAGAAAAAAGTTGGTAGGGTGTCAGGGAACGATGTAAGGACACGGAGGCTAGCTAATAGCAGGGCTAGTAGACGCTAGCCACGGGGGGGGGGGGGGGGGGGGGGTGAGAGAGGAATGGAGGTTACATCTGAATGCTCATAATTTAGGATAGTTTTTATTAGTTTCGAAATTTATTAATTATATTTTTGAACCGTGGGACTAATCTTGTAAATAGTTACTTATTGTATGTAATAAGTAAGGTAACGTCAGCGGGAAATCTGTAGGCGACGGATGTACAATGTGGAGGGAATTGAGATTTTTGCAATTTGAAATAAAATTAAAATTGAGCAAAGACGCAGGCCAGTGATATGGTTTGTATGGGAGTGAATTTGGTTATAATTTAGAAATTAGATGAAGTTTGTAATTTTTTGAAAATGTAGGTTTGGATTTTTTGTTACGCATATCACAAGGGATGGTACTCCAAATAGATGGGCCTTGAAAACACATGGATTTTTGGGAAGAGGTTAGACGAAATAGCGGTAAACAAAAGTTTCCTAAAGATGAAAAGCGGGTGGCGTAATTGTGTATAGATGAAGTTTTAGTAAATAAAGAATCGAGTTCAGAGGTGGGGCTTATAATCTGGTGGTGGATATCATGCATGAAAAGGCCAGCCTGGTGTTTATACAGTAAGTTTAAAGGTATAATTCGTAGTGATTTGTATAGAGGCGCAGAGGACGATTGTGAGTGACTGAAAGTAATGCATCTGATAATTTTGTTTATTTTAACTCTAAGTGGATGAAGGGTGGTGGAATGAGTACTTCCCCAAAGTAGAATACCGTACTGTATGTAAGGGTGAATTAGGGTGAAATAACATTTTAGATATTTTTTTAATTATGAAGTTTATATGAGGTTTCCAATTTAGTTTGCTATCCACCCAGATGCCAAGGATTTTGGAGTTTGTTGAAAATTTAATTTGATTATTTTTAATTTCGCAGCATGGAATCTGGGTGGATAAGTTTGTTATTGTATTAGAGAATATAGTGTATTCAGTTTTCTTTAGGTTTAGAGATAGTCGATTAGCGTTCAGCCAATCAGATAGTTTGTTTAGTTCAATGTTTGTTTGATCGATGAGTTGATGGATTTCTGGGTTAGAATGGAGGAGGGTGGTGTCGTCAGCGAAAAGGGTGGATAATAGATTGGTAGCGTTAGGTAGGTCATTAATGTAGAGGAGAAAGAGAATAGGTGAGATTACCGAACCTTGAGGAACACCACAGAGGAGGGGTTCAATAGCAGATAGTTTGTTACTGATACATACTTGTTGAGTTCTGCCCGTTAGAAAACTGGATAAGAGTTGATTGGGGATTCCTCGAATGCCGTAACAGTCTAGTTTGCGTAGTAAGATCGGGTGGTCAATGGTGTCGAAGGCTTTTTTTAGGTCAATATATATCGCACATGTTGAATTTTTGTCATCGAGAGAACGGTGAATTTTTTCAATTATTGATAGAAGAGCGTGGGAGGTTGAGGTTCTAGGGCGGAAGCCATACTGGGAAGTTGTTAGAACTGAATACTTAGTTAAATATGATTGCAGTTGCGAGTTTATTATTTGTTCGAATATTTTTGTTAGTACTGGAAGAAGAGATATTGGCCTGTAATTATTGGAGTCTGTTGGGTCATTGCCTTTGTAAATAGGAATAATTTTAGCTGGTTTGAGTGCACTGGGGAAGAAGCCTTGGGTAATAGACAGGTTAATTAAATAGCTTAGGTGAATTGATAGCGGTTTTGCAGCGTGTAATAATAATTTGGTTGGGAATTGGTCATTCGAGGAAGAATTAGGGTCAAGTTGCAGTAAGCGGTACTCTACTTCTACAGGGGAAGTTTCAGTTAAAACAAAGGAATTTGGTTGATTACGATTTATATAACGGAGAGGTGAACGTGGTGAATTTGGTATTTCTTTAGCAAGCTTAGGTCCTATTGTAGCGAAGTGGGTGTTTAGGATATTTGCGATGCGTTCCGTGTCGGTTACCGTTTCAGTAATGTCTCCAGTGCGAATAGTTAGTTTTTTAGGTAGATTAAGTTTAGTCGATCTATTTAGTGCAGAATTTATTATAATCCAGGTTTTACGAATGTTTTTAGAATGTAATTTGAATTGTGTATCATAGTACTGTTGTTTTCAGCCGCCCGTAGAGTAGATGTTAATTTGTTTCTGTATTTATTGAATGTGTTGCGGTTAGCGTCCGTTGGGTGTCTTACAAATTTGCGGTATAAAGTGTTTTTTTTAATTGTGCATTTGATTAGATTAGGGGTCATCCATGGCTTTTGTGGGATTAGTTTGGGACGTATATTTTTTTTGGTGACATAGGAAGAGCATAATTTTTCAAGGTCGCTATAAAAGACGTTAAATTTATCATTATGGGGGACGGAGGATGAGTTATAGGACCAGGTGTTGGATGATGTAATATCACTTACGAATTGGGTTTGATTATAGTCAGAAAAAAGTGATATTTGTAATCATATGATCGATTAGAGTTTTGGACCATTGTGTAATGCGGGTTGGTTGGTTTATTAATTGGATAAAGCCATGGGAATGGAGGAGGTCGATATATTTTTTGGAGATTGTAGTAGATTTTAGTAAATCTATGTTGAAATCACCTGTGATGATGACGTCATGTTTTAAGTCAGTTAGTGATGATAGCCTAGACTCAAGAAGAGGGAGGAAGGTATCTATTGTAATGGGATCAGGTCTGTAGATGGTACCAATTATAAGGGGTTTGGAATGGGGGCGGTTTATTTGTGCCCATGTGTTTTCAAGGCCGGAACAATTAATTTGTAAATCTGTTCTTTCTGAAATTTCAATATTGTCTTTAACGAAAATAGCTGTGCCTCCCCGGTGAAGAATACCTACAGTTCGATTATTAAGAATAGGTTCGTGATATCCGTAGAATTTTATTAAGTCAAGTGCATCATTGTCCGCGATAAAAGTTTCCGAAAAAGTAAGGATGTCGAACCCAGAGTTCAATGTAAGTAAAAAGTCAGTAATTGCTGATTTATTTGCATTTAAGCTTCTAATATTTACGTGAAATACTGAAAGGGATGATTTTTTGTTAATGGTATTAAACTCTAAGTTAAAATCCTCTTCGGAATAGCTGCCTTTGCTGATGTTTAAGTTTATTATATTGTTATGAGGGTCAAGTTGACTGAACGTTTTATTTAGAAAGGTTGAATTGTCGGGATCTGAATCAGAAGTAATGTTATTTTGAGCTGTAGATATAGGTTCAAAAATGTCAGCATCATTTTGGTCAACATCGGTAAAAGGAAAAATTTCACGATAACAGTAGATGCAAAACAGGTTTTTGGTTGCAGGGGATAAGTCGCTGACGTTACTGGGGGCTAAATGGGTTCCACAGGGAAAATGAAAATTATTATTACATAAATAGCAATTGAAAGTTTTATCGGTGCGGCTAAATTTAGAGTAGCAGAAGTAACAAGTAAGTCTGGGGCGGGTAGGGGATTGGGGGTGGGGGGGGATGGTGGGATTGATTGACATAGTAGGTAGACAAGCAAGGGAAAAAAATAAAAAATAAGCTGCAAGAGCTATACCAAATAGACCTACAAACTGTACGAGCTGTACAAACATACTGCAAAATAAGTAGGAAATATAATGGGGACTAAATAAAATAAAACCGGGTACTGGTCTAGTATCCCAAAAGGGTTAGTAATTAAACGCAATCACTCTCCTTAATTTATAACTAATGAGTAGTAGTAGCAGTAATAACGGGTTGGGTATTACTGGCACCTATTATAAGTTGTACAGTATATACAGTACATACACCCAGAGGCAATATTGTACGGTAGTCACTTCAAATATAAATCGTACCGGTAATCACTTTCAAATATAAATCGTACCGGTAGTCACTTCAAATATAAATCGTACCGGTAATCACTTTCAAATATAAATCGTACCGGTAGTCACTTCAAATATAAATCGTACCGGTAGTCACTTCAAATATAAATCGTACCGGTAGTCACTTCAAATATAAATCGTACCGGTAATCACTTCAAATATAAATCGTACCGGTAATCACTTTCAAATATAAATCGTACCGGTAGTCACTTCAAATATAAATCGTACCGGTAATCACTTCAAATATAAATCGTACCGGTAGTCACTTTCAAATATAAATCGTACCGGTAATCACTTTCAAATATAAATCGTACCGGTAGTCACTTCAAATATAAATCGTACCGGTAATCACTTCAAATATAAATCGTACCGGTAGTCACTTCAAATATAAATCGTACCGGTAATCACTTTCAAATATAAATCGTACCGGTAGTCACTTTCAAATATAAATCGTACCGGTAATCACTTTCAAATATAAATCGTACCGGTAATCACTTCAAATATAAATCGTACCGGTAATCACTTCAAATATAAATCGTACCGGTAATCACTTTCAAATATAAATCGTACCGGTAATCACTTCAAATATAAATCGTACCGGTAATCACTTCAAATATAAATCGTACCGGTAATCACTTCAAATATAAATCGTACCGGTAGTCACTTCAAATATAAATCGTACCGGTAATCACTTTCAAATATAAATCGTACCGGTAGTCACTTCAAATATAAATCGTACCGGTAATCACTTTCAAATATAAATCGTACCGGTAGTTACTTCAAATATAAATCGTACCGGTAATCACTTTCAAATATAAATCGTACCGGTAGTCACTTCAAATATAAATCGTACCGGTAGTCACTTCAAATATAAATCGTACCGGTAGTCACTTCAAATATAAATCGTACCGGTAATCACTTCAAATATAAATCGTACCGGTAATCACTTTCAAATATAAATCGTACCGGTAGTCACTTCAAATATAAATCGTACCGGTAATCACTTCAAATATAAATCGTACCGGTAGTCACTTTCAAATATAAATCGTACCGGTAATCACTTTCAAATATAAATCGTACCGGTAGTCACTTCAAATATAAATCGTACCGGTAATCACTTCAAATATAAATCGTACCGGTAGTCACTTCAAATATAAATCGTACCGGTAATCACTTTCAAATATAAATCGTACCGGTAGTCACTTCAAATATAAATCGTACCGGTAATCACTTTCAAATATAAATCGTACCGGTAATCACTTCAAATATAAATCGTACCGGTAATCACTTCAAATATAAATCGTACCGGTAGTCACTTCAAATATAAATCGTACCGGTAATCACTTCAAATATAAATCGTACCGGTAATCACTTCAAATATAAATCGTACGGGTATTCACTTTCAAATCGGTATTTACTTTCAAATATAAATCGTATTTACTTTAAATCTAAAGCTTACGTGTACAGTACATTATATGTATGGTTAGGTTAAAGTCTTTGTTTCAACTCTAGTTACGATGTAATATTATTAATTCAATATCGCTTTCGAATAAATCGCATACATACATAAAGTTACTACCTAATTTAAATTGTAATCACTTTCATCAAATATAAATCAGATTATTAATATCAAATATACTCCTTTCCAATATAAATCGTAATAATAATTTGTCATATAGTTATGTGTTTCATATAACGTTTCAGCTGATTTTCCGTGCTCGCTACAGTCAGATTTAATTCATAATCTCATCTGTAGGTAAAAATAGTCGGTTGAACAAAAAATGTTAAAATACTAGCTAACACCCCCCCCCCCCCCCCCCCCCCCCAAAAAAAAAACCCATCTTGCCAGGAACGATTAAAAATTATATGAAACAAATTCTAAATAAAATTAAAAAAAAAAATTTTGAACTGTTCTAGAACAAAGACTATTTGTTCTAGAACTTTTTTTTTCTAGTTCTGAATAGCTAACATGTTCTAGAACATTATTAAAAAAGAAAAATAGTACATTAATTTTTTTAATTTTTTTTAATATTGTTCTAGAACAAAAAATATTTGTTCTAGAACATTTTATTATTTTTTTCAAATGTATTTCATGTTCTAGAACATTTCAAAAAAAAGAAATAGCAAAAACTAGCTCGTAATAAAAATTGGGGGGGGGGGGGGGGGGGGGGGGGGTGTAGCTATAACACACTAGTGCCACCTACCTTAGGCTTAGCTCAGTAGCTGACAGGCTGATTACCAGATTACAGGATTTGGCCTATATTAAAACATTATCATTATTTTGTATTTGCTTCTCAAACCGGGACGACGGGACGATCTGAACTCTGAAGTGACAACAAACAGGCAATGGAACGGTTTACTTGTGAGTTGGGCAACGCATTGGTTATTACCAAATCTATGTTCGCGAACATCTGTTCGGAAAATGATTCGTCTGTGCGGACGTTTCTCGAAGAATACCTGGACGAGAACTCAAGTTTTCTGGACTATTATGTCGTTAATAAATGTACAGCTGCTCATATTACCGAGTGGCTGCATCTTTCACTCACCTCTGGGTCTAACAACGCCGCCACCACCTCGGATTTGCCACAAAACATAACTCAACCACCGGCCGGTGTCCTGACTACCGGGTACCGCGAGACCAGTATGCCGCAGTGTCCATTGACGGCATCGGCGTCGACACCTACGTACTCGATTCGATACTCGAATCAACGCACGCCACCTACCGAACCCTCCTCTATGCAGCCTGTGGTGAGGTTACAGCATCTCAATCAGACAGACCTTCCGGGAGAACAAAGACAAGTGGATCCCAAACTGAGTCCGATAGACACCAAACCAAACCTCATTGAATCTGAATCGAGTAATAATACAGCCGGTTCAACTTTATTATCTTATAACAACATATCCTCCTATACCGGTACCCCCGCAGTAACCACATCCAACTCAAACCGTTATTCTACCCAACCTCTATCAGCAGACCGGTCATATGTTCCGGTAATCCTACGCATTAAGTCGGAAGACGAACTGGAATATAAACCCGACCTAAACGAGGTTGGCGATGGCTTGGGTGAGTTTTTCAATATAAATATATGTCAATGGTTATTTTTGTTTAATTTCAATAATCGCAAACACTACCAAATCAATGGCTGAATGGCCTCGGGTTTAAAATAAGAATAAAGTAAGTTAATATTTCTGTATTTGCACCGCCACCATCACCAGTAAGCCAATCTACACACCAACCAACATTTTAATTTTTATTGACCTTATGCTATGCACCATTTCTAAATACTCACAAAAAAAGCAATTCCCGTTACCTGCCATGATCGACCTAAGTGACATATTGTGTGCAGTGCAAACAGGTTGTATAGGTTCGCATTATGTGCATACACAATTGTGTGCGTACAGAACAGTACTACTAATTAAATGTGTTTATAACCCTATATAATACCTGCACGTCAGACAAGTAATTATTTAAATTTAAATTTAATTATTTAAAAGTAAATACCAAAATTAACCCCCAGCGATATATCCGACTTCTTTAAGTTTTCATACAGGCATTTATATTTTATTAACGAAGGAGAAGTCGTATAAATACTAAATAGTACCCAGATGTACTTGTCTAAGATTGTTGTACAGTGGGCATTCTAAAACAAAGTGATACTCAGACTCCACACTGTTTGTATCAAACAATCTACATAGTCGGTCACCTCGCGGTGTCATCTTCCCGTTTCCACCGCTAGTTGGTGTGACGAGCAGCGGATCTGGGTGATGACTCTACGTCACTTCACATGCCCACACACACACAGACTATCCAGGTAGATCTCAGGACCAAAGCTATGCTTTAAATAATAATCACCACGTGACGACTCCGCTACTGATGACCACCACTGTTGTATAAGTACATCCCTAATTCGTTGCTTAAATTCCAACAAGAATTTTCCCTCGTCCGGTACATCTTGGGCATTCCATACCCACCCAAAACCCGATTCATTCAATACAGTTCGAATCCTTGACACCCAGTTACTCGCACTTCACCCATACCTCCCATTAGCTTATTATAGGCCTGTCGCGTCGTTTTAAGAGCTTGATCAAAAATATGATTTGTGTAACTCTAATGTTTAGCACTAGTGGAATTACTCCAGATTCCCCATACACTAAAAAGTTATGGGTAACACTCTTTACACCAAGAAATAATTTTATAAATTTTAGATTGAGTTGTTCAGTTTCCCTCGAATTGGCAAATTAGTGGCACAATTATTGTGCAAATCTATAATATTATATATTACTACAATTTCAGTAGTTTCTGATAAATAAAATGAATTAGATTTGCTCTGACTTATACAACGAGTGGGATTTCTATTGTTATTGGGAATTTTTGCAGCTAATATTGAACCTACCGTGGCAAAGTGCTCGTTAAAAATATTCGCAATTTATTTTGGGTTAGTTGTCTCTTTAGTACGTTGTCTCTTTTGTAAGTGGGTTGCGGTATATTTTGTATCGCTGTTGGTTTTATAATGTAGGATTAGTAGATTGTGTCGTATAAAGTTTGTTCTGTTTTATTGTTGACAGACAATTTACAATTTTACAATTTATTTATTTCTTTCATAATACATCAATAGTTATAAATAGCACATGAAATTGCTTTTATATTTAAACGAAATTAATCTTACAACCGCCGCCGAGCAATAGCATAGCTAGTGTAGCAATAATTTTGGCTATTTGAAGTGACTTGGAGAGAATCCTTGGTTTATAGATAAGTTTAAAAGTTTGCAAATGTAGGTTTAGCTGCTAGTAGAAGTAGTTTCGTCGGAAAAGTATCATAAGTTGCAGATTTAGAATTTATATGTAATAGTAAATACTCTACTTCTACAGGCGTAGTTTCAGTTAGAGAGAATGAGTTCGGTCTGCGATTAGAGTTAGGAATGTGTCGTAGCGGGGAGCGATTAGACATAGATATTTTTACAGTGGAAAAGTGCTCGTTTAATATGTTCGCAATTTTTTTGGGTCCCGAGTGGTTTGTACAGTTTCATCAGTGGGTGTGGTTATTTGTTTGGGAATTGTAAATTTTATTTATTTATTAAGTGCATTTATTTATTTATTTATTATATGCAACAATGTCTGAATTTCGTTGAGAAACAGCTGAGAAATAGGCGTTCAAAGATTGCAAGAATTATTGTTCGCTGCAAGCCATTTATTCTATTTAATAAATACGCAATATTCTGGAACAATTTGTTTATGTATGATTAGCTACGCAATATAGATATGCCATTCATATTATATGAGTTACATTAAAGCAAAACTAAATTACAAGAAACCGGTAAACTACATAATATTGTACAAAGTTCGTATATAGAGGAGCTAAAATTCGTAAAACATCAAATTCTCTCTCAGAGTAAGAAATACTCTAATACGAACAGACGGTCAATCATCCATCTAATGTTATAAAAGTAATCTCAAGTCTCCAAGGTTACAGTTTTGTACTATCGAGTGTGCTATGCCTCGTCATTTCCGAATTGTAATTGACAGTTCTTTGATTGATAAAAGCCAAGCGCTGTTGGTTACCCCGGCAACAAACGCGACGAAAGTCCCGACGAAATTGTTGTGACATAATATTATATAATATTGGGTTCACTGCTGAGTTGAGATAAATTAACACCTATGAGAATTCCTGGATTCAGAGTAGGAATACCTCATCAAGGCCCGCCTGGTGGGGGGTGGTACCTAGGACAGATGTCGCATTCCCTCTGACCACTGCAATTGAGAGCCGCTGGAAAAGGAATTCTGTGGACCTAGGTTCACCTGTTTCCTTGGCGATTCTCCGCCCTATCTCCCGCAGTACTGCGGTGCCTTCTGCACCGATTGGGCCTAAGGTCTCTAAGGCAATAGTGCGGAATAAGTGGTGGTGCTGGAGCGCAGCATACTTATTTCCTTTACTGGTCTCTGCCATTAAAGCGGCTGCACCTGCAGATTTACTTGTCTCGGGTAGATAGGAAGGAGCGAGGGTGTCCCTGCAAGTAAAGTCCCAAACGAGTGGGCGGCCTGAGGACCAAGGGGCAAAGGTCAAACCGTCTGGTTTCTTGCCGTCTTGTGAAAGTCCTCGAGGCTCCAAGGTGGAGGCAATGCCGGCTGATGAGAGTGCACGGTGAATGATGTCATTGGCCTCTGCATGACGGGTGTATTTCCCATAATTGTGTAAGCAGCTGAGGCCATGACTTCCACTCGTGTCGACTTCCAACCCGCAACCCCTGCAGGAATGCTCCTCGCAAATAGGTGTACCCAAGCGGAGAGCTGCTCCCACCCGCAGCTGCTCATCACTGAGGCGAAGGCCTAGGGATGATACCGGCAGTGCCCTTAGCCAGTCCCCGGCGTGGTCTGCGGCGGCAGCTAGGAGACGAGCCTTCTCTTTTGCTGATGAGGCTTTGGTGATCAGTTCATCCTGTCGTGATGAGCACAGCGGGGCATCCCATCCTTTCTGAATGGCTTGATTGATTGGTTCAGGAAAATCGGTAGGTAGTAGTTGCTTCGCAGCTATTAGGAGTGGGTTGGGGATGCTGGAAATGGAACTGGGTAGTAGGGTGTTAAGCAGTGGGATGCACCCATGGCTGGAAGCCAGGAAAGCTGGTAAAGCTACGTCGGATGTGCTTCTAACCCCCAGTCCGCCCAAAGATATTGGAAGGGAAGCCTGGGCCCAAGCATCGCCCCCAATCCTAGTGTTGAGCACAATTTGGCAGCACTGCCGAATCTTATCATCTAGAGACTTCAATCGAGGCGATCCAAAGGCGGGTGAACACCGCAGCACATACATCAACTTCGGAATGGCAAAGCAATGTCTGAGTAGGTATAGGGCGTCATGCGCCGATAGAAGGTGGAGGCGGTCGGCGAACCTAGAGAGGTCTGATTCCTTCTCTTCAAGGATCTTCTCCATGGCTGAATCTCCTAGGGGTGATCCAAGCAACAGCGCATCAGAAAAATCGATTGGTTTAATGCTTGGTGTGATGGCATCAAACAGAGCTGTTGTCTCTTCTTTCAGTTCTAAGGGAAAGTGCTTGCCAAAGATTAACTCACACTTGGATGCCTTGACCATAAGCCCTAGCTTTGCTGCCTCGGCTATGACCCTCTTCAGGTCAGAAGCAACAACAGATGGTGTTCCACCCAAGGAACCGTCATCCAGGAACCACACGTTGAGAGGAGATTCCATGCTATCGACAAGTTCAATTGTGTCGTTGCTGAAGAATAGAGAGGCTAGTGGGTCTCCCTGTTGCATACCATCGTCAGAGGCAATTGTTGTCCCATTGTAGAATAGGAGAGAGGGTTGCGAATATGACTGATATGCCAGGTTGTATAGTGGTGGGAGGTTCTTTAGCACTGCCCTCAAGGCTGGTCCACGGTGAATACTGTTGAAGGCATTTGAGAAATCAATTTTGATCATGACTGTCTCTCTCTCTATTGACTCACTGAGGAAACGCCTGGCTGCATGTACTGCTGCTTCTGCACCCCGGGGGGTCCCGAACCCTAGCTGATGGGGTCCTAGCTTTAAACCGGAATGCTTTGCCGCTGAATGGCAGCCTGTTTTGGCGGTAAGTCGACGCAGAGTGCACCCCACGGCTATGGGGCGAACTCCACCTGCTGGTTTAGTGAAAGCACAAAGCCTGGCGCCATAGAGGTAAGGGAGAACTTCCTGGGGCACTCCTCCCTTTAGCATGATATTAGCTACCGATGTCATAGCCTTGAGGGAAGCCAGGGCAGCATCCCCCGCTGATGATGAGATCATGTCCTTGAGGAACTGAGGACGGCAGTTGTCGGGACCTGGTGCCGAGCCATTGGGGAATAGCTTGATTGATTTTAGAACCTCTGGGTAAGATAGCTCGAGGGTCGGGACATCTGCTTCCTCTAATGACGGTACTCCGTGGAAGTCATCTGATGGGCGTGTAGGATGAAGGAGTCGGAGGGCTTCAAGGGTCTCTGAGGTGGCTGGGGCTATAGTGGCTGATGAGGATGCTAGTCGTGCAGCTGCTTTCACATTTCCTTCTTCTATCTTAGAGGCTATCAATTTCCCAAGCATGTCATCCGAGGATTGTTGAGTCTTGGGCTTCAGATGGGATGGAAGGCTAGTCGTAGGCAGTACTAGTAATTCTTTGGTGTTCTTGACCATCTCTTCAAATTCCAACAGTTGGTCCTTTACCTTGGCTGTGAGTGATTTGCAGGCTGGACCGATAGCCCTCCGGCCACGTCTGGACCTTGATCCCTGGGAGGGTACTCTGAGAGAGAATGGAAAGGCCAGCAGGTTTAACCAGTTTGACTGACTGTTGTTGAGGACGATGGCATCACAGAGACTACTGTAAAGTGTGGCTGCTTTTAGTCTTGCACCCCTGGGGATACGAGTCAGGGTTCTGATCCTAGTGAGGGTTTCGAATGCACTGCTAAGTGAATCTGATATGGCGCTCTGGCTGGCTACCACAGGAGCAGGGGATGGA
>JAUCBJ010000561.1:0-16866 GCA_032718475.1 Nemertoderma westbladi | reverse complement strand
AGCGTGCATTAAGAATGCTATACCGGCTTATCAACAAAATTGCGCCCCACAACTCCCTATCCTCCATGACATTCGCAAGATTATCATCATCATCATTATCCCCTTTAGAGCCGTCTCAAGAAAGTCTTGGGCTGTCCACCATGCTTATTTCCTCCATGGGGCAGACAGTGCACAAGATTATGCACAGGCTAGTCCTTAAGGTGAAAACTATGTCCTGCAAAGTGTAGGCGGCTTTGTTCAAGTGCCAAACTTGGGGGGACCAATAAGACACCTACAAGGTTATAAAGTGTCTGGATAGAGATGCGTTCATTTCACTTGACACAATGAACCCGACGTAGTATTCTTGTAAACGTGCCATACAGAGATTTGGTGTCATCAGCAGTTAGAGCCCAGCATGGACTCCCGTAGAGGAGTACTGGAACTACTGCTGCTCTAAATAATCGGACCTTAAGTTTCCGATTAATTTTCTGTGACTTCCAAGTCCAGGAAAGCCCATTTAATGCTTCACATGCCTTTCCCTTGAGTTTTCAAATATCCTCTAGTGATTCTGAGTCTACTCCTAAGTTATCAGCAAAGTCTAGATCAGTTAGGTACTTGGCAGGATTTCCTCGACTTCTGGAGCCAGTAGGTGCAGTTAACATCAACCCATCATCATTATGATGATCTAAGGACATGCGCAGAGCATAGTCAACCACAATTATTAATAAGAACAATCCATTTCAAAGAGATGAAGTCCTGAAGATGGACTGAATTTTGGTTGACACTATCGCTGTAGACTCATGGCGATGTTCAGGAGCGATGGAGACTGGCAAGTTAAGAAGGGGGGGGGGGGGGGGTTACTGGCCTTCAATTTTTTTCAAATTTTATTTTTCCTCTTTCACCTATAGCAGATTTTTAACACGATTACAAATATGAAAACCGTTTAGCCAAGTCAGTCTTATATCTCAAGATATGGCTGTCTGTCCGTTTAAGTCGATTTTTGGCCATTTTCAGGTTTTTGGTGATTCTGGTACCTTAGATTGATATCCACCTTATGACAAAACCCCAGAAGTTAAAACAGCGTTAATAACAGAGAAAAACGCAAAATATGATCCCGTCTAAATATCGCTTGATCTGTTAAAACCCCCTAAGTAGGAAAAAACTCTGTTTGAGCACCTTCAATGTGGGATTTAATTTCTGATAAAAACCCCTTAAATTATATAGGGGGTTTCTTATTAGTCAAATGTCAGAGGGACTTTTAATTATTCGTTCTGATAAAACCCCCAAAATTCCCGTTTGCCACAATATGATAGGATAATTGGCCTTGAATTAATTAATGGAGTGAGTTTTGAAGTAAGTCTACGGTATTAGTATTAAATGAATAGGTTGCCTAATCAACACCTAACAGTATTTTTAAATAGCTGAAAATTTGTAATGCTTATTTTTATTTTTAGGGAGGGGGGTCCATTTACACTACTACTACTAGGATCGGCACGCTTCATTGCAGGTGCATTTTAAGAATGCTGTGCCGGCATGTCCCTATTACCCATGACATTTGCTAGATCATCCGCATCTTCAAGGCCAGTGTCCTTTGAGATGCGCCTCAAGAAAGTCATGGGCTATCCACTATGCTTATTCACTCCATGAGACTGCGTACTTGAGTACAAGATTATTTACAAGTTTACTGGTCCATTTACAAGTTACTTTATAGAAATGTAGATATACTCTAGGTGAGTGTAGTTGAAGATGTTCAACCAGTAGTGAGTGTAGCTGAAGATGTTCAACCAGTAGTGAGTGCAGCTGAAGATGTTTAACCAGTACTAAGTGTAACTGGAGATTTTTAACTGGTAGTGAGTGTAACTGAAGATGTTCAACCGGTGCGGTAGTGAGAGTAGCTGGAGATGTTCAACCGGTAGTGAGTGTAGCTGACGATGTTCAACCAGTACTGAGTGTAACTGAAGATGTTCAACTGGTAGTGAGAGGAACTGGAGATGTTCAACCGGTAGTGAGTGTAGCTGGAGATGTTCAACCGGTAGTGAGTGTAACTGAAGATGTTCAACCTGTACTGAGTGTAACTGAAGATGTTCAACTGGTAGTGAGTGTAACTGGATATGTTCAACCGGTAGTGTGTGTAGCGGGAGATGTTCAACCGGTAGTGAGTATAGCTGGATATATTCAACCGGTAGTGAATGTAACTGACAATGTTCAATCAGTTGTGAGTGTAGCTGGAGATGATTTGGGTTCCGTATAAATGTCGTGGGACCATGTGAGCCAATGTTTTCACTTAGAAGGATAATTGAAGAGTTGTCAAAAAAGAAAGACAGACATCTGGCTGTTAGCTTTGTTGACTTCTTCAAGGCCTTTGATTCAGTCTCTCGCTCACGTATGTTCAGCATACTTTCATTATATGGGATTCATGATGGAATTATTGCAGCAATCAGATTAGTAAGATGGTTCGAAGAGATTTGTACTATTTTTGCTATTGCTGCTACTGTTGACGGTGACACAGAACCATTCGAAATGTTATGGGGAGTCCTCCAAGGAGACACACTTGCGCCATTCTTGTTCATAATTGTGGTTGACTATGTTCTACTAATGTCCTTAGATCATCACAATGGTGATGGTAACTCCACATGCTGGCTCCAGAAGTCGAGGAAATCCTGCCAAGTACCTAACTGATCAAGACGTTGCTGATGACTTAGGAGTACTCTCATAATCACTAGAAGGAGCCGAACAGCTCCTCAGCTCATTAGAAAATTTTGACAGTTAACTTTGAAAGTCCTCAGCAAGTCTCTGACCGGATGAGCAAAAGCTCAAAGGATGGTATGCTTGAGCAAGTGGAAGACTTCTGTTACCTGGGATCATGGATCCGGAAGTCAGGTGAGGACCTTTTTATACGTAAGGGAAAGGCATGGGCAGCCTTGAATAGGCTTTCCAGGATTTGAAAGTCACCAAGAATTAATCGGAAACTTAAGGTCCGATTATTTAGAGCAGCAGTAGTTCCAGTACTCCTCTATGGGAGTCCATGCTGGGCTCTAACTGCTGAGGACACCAAATTTCTGGATGGCACATTCACTAGAATACTACGCCGGGTTCATTGTGTCAAGTACAATGCACACATCTCCACCCAGACACTATATAACATTGGAGGTGTCTCATTGGTTCCCCCAAGCTTGACACTTGAACACTCCGCTTAGCAGGAGATTGTTTTCGCAGTGAGGACCAGCCTGTGCATAATCTTGTGCTTTGGAAGCCCCATGGAGAAAATAAGCATGGTGGACAGCACATGACTTTTGTGAGACGCCTCTTAAAGGATACTGGTTTGGTAGATGCGAATAGTCTCGCGAAAGTCATGGGGGATAGGGAGTTGTGGCGGTGAATCTTCGTAGATAAGCCGGCATAGCATTCTTAATTCTCAAATTAATTATGCTAATGCTTAATCCCCTGCATTGGGCTTGTCAATTGTGGATTGCATGGTGGTAGCAAAATATTTTTCTTAGGCCAGCATCTTAATGGCCAGTTTCAATGCAGCAGGCCGATTATGGAGTTTAGCTGGAGATGTTCAATCAGTTAGTGAGTGTAGCTGAAGATGTTAACGGTGAAGCAATGACGAATCGAGATTTATCTGTTTTAGAAGCCTACTAACAACAATATCAGAGATGATGATGGCACATGACTTCAGCCGCTAATTGTAGAAAGTGTTGAGACAATAATAATTGAGAATAAGGGATTGTTTTATCTCTTAAGCCTACGGATTCTCATAGCATCAATCTTGAGTATGACACTCTACCGGATTCTATTGCAATCAATAGCGGGGTAAATGACGAGCAATCAATGCTAACGGAAGATGGTGAACATGAATTAGATTCCAACAGCAGGTGTAGCAAGATGACCCCAATCCAGACAGCGCAAACAGTTATAATTATAGGGAGTCTGGGCTGTCCCGTGGAATAAAACGGAATCTAAAGGTTCGATTCTCTTTAGAGCAGCAATAGAACCAGTACTCGTATATGGGAGTCTGTGCTGGCATCTAACTGCAGAGGATTCCAAATCTCTGGATGGCACTTTCACAAGAATGATGTGCCGGGTTCATTGTGTCAAGTATAATGAACACATTTCCAATCAGACTCTATACAACATTGGAGGATACATCCATTAGTCTTCCTTAGCTTGACACTTGACCTGAACCGCCTCCGCCTTGCAGGACATTGCTTTCGCCGTGAGTACCAGCCAGTTCATAATATTGTGCTTTGGCGAATAAATAAACATGGTGGACAGCCCATGCCGTTCTTGGGACGCCTGTTAGAGGCGTATCTAAACACTGGCCTTGAAGATGCGGATAATCTAGCCAATGTCATGGGTGGTAGGGAGATGTGACAGCGCAATTTTGTTGACAAGCCGGCACAGCATTATTAATATATATGTTATACATAGTAATGCAGTTGCAATGCAGCATGCTGATAGTAGAAGTAGTAATTATAAAAATAATTGTACTATTACAGTGTTTCTAATATAAGAGCTTTGCTTTATTGGACCCTTAGACCCACTAATAAGTCATTTAATGGGCCAGACTGTATCTGATAAAACCCCACATGCTAAAGATAACCCCCCTTAATTGTATGTTCTAACCTAACTATTTTGTTTCACAATCTGGCAAAACAACAGATATAAAATTAAATGGTCAAAATGCGATCTACCTCTAAAAATATGTGCCCAAACAAATTATACGCTATTTTAGATTATATTTAGTCAAAAATTAGATCGCATTACTCAAGATTTCTTAAAATATTCAGTTTTTTTCGTTTTTCTCAAAACTACAAAAATCGACTTAGGGAGTTTTGTCGAATTACCGACGATTTATTCACTTAGTATATCAGCATTCTGCAGAGGAGTTGCTTCCTATGCAGGCCTCTGGATACTGGTTAGATTACTGACGACCAGTGTTTATTACATGCCTTTATGTATATGCCTTTATGCTTTGTATTTTTGTCGTTAACATTATAATATTATTAATTGATATTCTGTCGTTAAACTCAATTTACTCTCTTTGTTTGTTTAGTATATCCCGATATTACGAAATCAAGAAGGTTTTACACGCGCTATAATAAGGTGGGTCTCTACAATTAAGTATTAGTGATAATCTGGACAATTGTATTAGATTCGTGTGTTGTTTTATCTCTGATTTACTAAATAATTAATATATGGCGATATTTCAGACCATTAATATAAGAAAGCCACTTATTATTAATTGTATCACGATTGAGAATTGTCATAAATTGATTGCTGTAGAAATATTTATATAATTATACATAAAGACAAGTCAAAAAACGTTTCCCCTATAGGGAAACACAAACACTGGACTTGAGTCCTTACAGAATTAATTAGTCAGTCATATACTTGTTATACTGTGTTGCACACCCTCCCGGTATCGTATCTCAGTTAAATACTAGATAGATAATCAAATACCGTATCGAACCAAATAAGTTATAGAGCAAATCAATAGAAGCCCTGAATGCATAGAATCTCTGCGTAGTTGTAAAAGAGTCAAAATATATGAAATTGAGATTGAAAGAATATATTTTACTAAAAGCGCTAACACTCCCTGTCATTTCTAATTTACAATGCTAATCAAAGGTCAAGCACATTATTATGATTGTTGAGTTGGAAATCAATTGCTAATACAGTAGTGTAAGAAGAGTTGTTTCCATAATCACCAGCTGTTAATAAACGGATTATTACCATTCATTGAAGGATAACAATGCCAATCAAAGGTCAAGCACAATTTCTCAAACCAATTGCTTATTAGTTTTGTTTCCAATCCCCAGAAAACGAATTGCATTGCCATTCAAGTATCATCATCAGTAAGAATATAGGTAGGTCACTGTAAACAAAATTTGTACTGTATATTTGTCGACACAAGTACGAAAACGCAAATCTCCTTCACGGATAACAGGATTATGAACCGTGATCAAGGTAAGATATTGAATGTATATTACATAATATTAAATTTTTTGAATCGTTAAACAGTAGGTCTATTATTATTTTTATGTATCGTTATCCAGTCCAGAGTACGGTATGACCATGATAGGCAAAATAAGTTTTTGTTCTTTTTCATGCTTGCTCCATTCCATCAGAGGCATTATTTGATCCATGAAAATAGCTTACGAAATTAAACAATTAATTCTAGATACAACCCTAATAATATTTTGATGTAGATAGAGTGAGAAGGTGCAGTAGATGCGGCTGTCACACTAAAGGACACCCATTGCCGCTTGGAGAAAAGCCGGCACAGCATTCTTAAAAATGCAGCTGCAATGCAGCATGCCGATCCTAGTAGGAGAAAAGTGTGTTCAGGTGGTAAACAAATCGGAATTGGATAAGCGGCGGGTAAATAAATAATGGTGATGCAATGAAACGGTATCAAAGAATTCAAGCCGAAACTAAAACAACCCTGGTCCCCTGCGGGGATCGAATCCACAACCTCCACAGAGATATATGAATTCACGGCGACGGATTTATCCACTATGCCAAGGTGGGATTTCTTATTTCTAGAACCTTGCTTTATTGTATTTTATAAGCCTTTTTCAGGATAGAAATATTCGTTATGACATTTATGCTACCTAGTGGATGGGAGAACCAACAGTGGGTGAAAATAAATTACCAAATTGTTGTATATTCTATTATGTTATAAAGTCACATTAACTTGAACTGAACTTCACCGTAATCGTATTACCATATAGTTATGTTCCAAACGTACATTAATTATTACGTTTTAATTATCTACTAATTGTATTATTATCAATGTTTATCAATGATTATCAGCATTTTATGGGAATGAACTAATAAATAAAGTGTGATGTGTGTGTGATAAGAATATTATGCCCTGTGAAAGGTTCCACATGCTAAACAATGAAAAAATATTAGAAATATAACTCTATCGAAATCGGCGCGGAATCCCATTGCGTTACTGAAAAAAAAACATTATTGGCTTGGACTTAGCTTTTGGTGGGAACGGATGAGGAAACTGGGTATATTATGATGTTCTAAAAATAATTAAATTTTTTTGGAATTGAGAAGTTTTGGCACAATTCAATTTTTAGGGTATTACAGCAACTGGTAACGGTTACGAATTTGAGTTCCTGGTTACAAATCTGAGTTTCTAGTTACAAATCTGAGAGTCCAGTAACAAATAGGAGTTCCCGGTTACAAATCTGAGCGCCCGGTTACTAATTGGCGTTTCCAGTTACGAGTTTGAGTACCTGGTTACAAATCTGTGTTCCTTATTACAAATCAGTATGTTTGGTTGCAAATATGAGCACCCTGTCGCAACTTGACGTCCATGGTTATGATTTTAGGATAGGAATTTCTTTTTTTTCTAGGATCTTTCTTGGCAAGTGTTTATTGGTTATATTTTGAAAATCAGAGTAAAATATTTCGAATTGTTTTTCTATGGGTACTGTTGTTTTGTTATATGTCCAGTTATTAATATCTTTTATGTCTGAAATAAATTTATTTTTGTTATATTACTACATTGGCATACTGTAAGATAAGTTTTAACATTTCTTACAAATAGGGGTGCGAGCATAAAACGCAAATCACGCAAATTTAAAAGAACCGGGTTGTTGTCATAGCGAAGTTTCATTTTTTATTATGTGGGACGAGCCACAAAGTCAGCTAGCCCCACGCCTTATAGTTTAGACAATTGTTTAGTTTACTTACTGCTGACCGACAAGGTTTATTTGTAATAGTCTTTTAATAGGCTTCTTCCCCCGGGCTCCTTCCAGCCAGCTTGCTGGCTTTCTAGTCTAGGTAGTAAAACAACCTATGTAGGTAGTAGTAATTGTAAAACAACAATATGAGGAAAACTTAAGTGATTATGTGATTATTACAATGGTATCTGTCCATTCATATATTTTCAATAAGATGCGGGATTTTCTTTTTCCAATTTCTTTCGAATATAATAACTTTCCGTTTTAAAGCTGACTTTCTTTGTTTCAACAATATTAATACACGTTTGGAATTTCAGAATTTTACATTTTTTAAATTAATTAACTCCCGGACTCTCTTACCATGAATAGATCGGAATGAAAAATATCCTTTAGTGTTGGTGACCGCTTACGCTTATAACTACAGATATCATTGGTTTCTCTAAAAACGTTTCATATATTATGACAATTGGTTTTTTACATTGGAGTGATACAGTTTTTTATCATTGTGAACACCCTGCGGGTTTGATGGGTTATAGTTTAGAACCATTGGTAAAATATAGCGCTTGTCTCTCATTATTTTCCAATATTGTGGATTTATTTAAATTTATCGCCAAGCCATTGCATCAGTACAATAGTCTATCCGGATTACCAGATTGAATGAGAGACTTTCTCAGTTCCGATAATTTTTTTTCAGAACATTTTTATTGTCAATAATTCTCGACATATTATAGGGTATATTTATTTTTGTATGTCTCGGATGTCAGGATGAAATTGGGAAGATATTCCCTTGAATCTGTCGCTTTAAAAATATTTCGGTTTCTAAAGTCTCATTAATGCGGTAATAGTCATATTCAAATAGTTTATACTAGATTGGCTTGTTTCCTCAGTAATATTTATTCCGGGTAGTAAACTGTTCAAGAATATCTCTAATATTTGACTTGGCTTAATCAAGGCGTCATCTACCGAGGTTGGCCATCATCCAAGAATCTTGTCCACATCTTCTTAATGAAATTCGCCGTCGGAACCGCCTTCGTAACATCGGATATATCTTCTTGGTTTATCAACGATATACTGTGATAGGAATACCAACCTTTCTTTGGCCATCAGTTATTTCTGTAGATCTGATCTGTGCATAAAAGCCTTGTTTGAAACAATCATCAACAAAAATCAGTGTGATCTCCATTGAAGCTTTGCATCTCCATTTTGGGCATCGAGAGGCGGTTTACCAGTGCTGTGACACCAGCTTAACATCTATTGATGTAGATTTACATTGTGAATTATAGTTGTCGGGGATTCCACCTACGCATGATGGATGTTTGGTTCTAAGTCACATTGAGTGAGTTGTAGTTTTTTTTGTTAACATATTTGATCTTGCAATTTACTCAATTGTGATCCACATGTCTTTGCAGAAGCTGCGCTCCCGACAATAGACTTGGAGTGCCCAGAAGTGTGATGGGTGTTCGGACACTTCCCCCCCGGACAGTCCCCCCCCCCCCCCCCCCCCTGCTCAAGTAGGACACTTCCCCCCGGACACTTCCCCCCCCCCAGACACTCCCCCCCCCCCCCCCCGGACACTTCCCCCCCGACTGTTCTTAACTTCGCACATTCTTATTTTTCATTTTGCAATGTAAGCGGACCGCTTGTATCCAGACAAGTTGTATCCAATTTTCCTTTCATAGCTCAGAAAGTGATCTTTTGCATCCCGATTTTACATTTTGTATCCAAGTTTTATTTATGGGTTTTATCAATGCAATTACATCGTATTGTTTGCTAATCTTTAAACAATTAATTAGATTACCTATAAATTCCATCCCCCGAATGATATACTGTTTTAATTAACTATAGAATTATAATAATTAATTGTTTTAATTATAGGTATTATTATGTAATAGTCTTCTTCAAATTGTAGCAGATGGGGATGAATATTATTGTTGCAATCAAAATTATACCTCTCCAGGGTAAAATCGACATGCGTCGACCTGTATTCTGTGTTCAGCATTACATATTGATATATACATATTACTATACATACTATGATGTTGCGCTTAACAAATACGCCATGTCGAAATATGTATATTGGCGCTTTTGCGACCTGTTTATATAAGATGAGGGCGTTCTGCGGGATATAATGGCGTTTGGTAGACATGTCATCTTAACGCCATAATGGCGATAATGCTACTTAAGACCAAAAATTTCATCATAAGTGGCGTTTGATTATCAGTTTATATTCAAGCGTTCCTAGCACCAATTATTAACAAATTATTAATCATCCTATCATCTCTTGTATTTCATGCAACGAAAAAAGCATATGTTCCTGGGGAACGATTTATAATTCTTTTTGACGGCACCCTGGCTAGCAATAAAAAATAAACCATTTTTAATATAAACTATTAAAATGAGCATAATATTAATTAAAGCTATAAACTCATGGGGTGACTATTAATGGCATTTATTGTGGTATATAGGCCTAAGTAAAAACACGGGACCTACAGTAAATTATCAGCAATTTGCGATTTATGTTCGCATAAGAAGCCTAAAAAGTTCGCTAGGTACACCAAAGTCAGGTTTTTTAGGATCTAATTTAGACTTTTTATCCTGCAGGCTGCATCGCATGTACCAGTTATACCAAACAGCCAATATACAAAAATTAAATACACAAGCGTGATTGGCGCAAGTTTGTGGTGCTGCTTCCCAGTGGATAGTTACTGCCCACAACTCTATTCGTTTCGTAGGGCGTTCCTTCCCCCTTTGAGGCTTCACTCTTATTGTCATCTCTTGGGCTCCCTCTTGAGAATGCCTTCATTTGTGATGCGAAACAGGACGAGCGCAACCAGTCTAGTGATGGAGACGAGTTTATTCACGAAATTGGCAAATTGTTGACCTATTTATTGTTGGCACACTGTAAACATTTTACAACTAAAGTGGCGTTTCAATTCAAATTCCCATATAAAACAAATTAATAATAAGCAGAATAATTCTGCGGGTAATATTTAGGAATGTCCAGTCCAGTGTACTGTAATTTGTTTCGAAGGCCACATTATTTACATAAACTGAACCATAACATACATGGACCTTCAAAATCATAGACAAAACCATACCGGTATCACCTGCACTGTGACCTTAAGAGATCTAAAGACTTACCCGAATCATCATAACCATATCGTCCCTTTCATTTTGAAACCACCTATATGCCATTTTTGCCGAAATGGTGATTTCTGCATTTCTTTATGTTAAAATGTGTTCTGAATCCGATTAACACACTTAGAATGCCATGCTCCCACGTATAACTGAGATATTTAACTTTTCAAAACCACCTATATGCCAGTTTTGCATAGACCGCATGATAAAGAAATTTACGAAACGTTGATTTAAAATTGGAAACAACGAATCAGGAGCTAGAATTGTTGTTTATTATGATAGAGGGAGATTTGTTTTATATTTTTAAAACTTAATAATCGAATTTGTCTTAAGGGTTTTAATACTTTTTGAGTAATCATTGTCAAAAATGTAATAATTTTTTTGAAACAACCTATATCCCTATACATAGTTTCCTACCTAATATGTTACATAATTCCAATACCAAAACGATTTTTGTTTAAAATCGTTAAATATAATGGATTCAAAAGTAAATAAGACCAAAATCCTGGAATATTACTTTCAAACAAAATTAGAATCGAAAATGCCGTTTTACAGGAAAATATATTTTTGTCATTTAGGTTGTTTGAAAATGAAAGGGACGATATCTTGAAACAGAACCATAACATGAAACCATAACACCAAAAAACGCAAAACTTAACCATACCATTACTCTGGGCGTACTGAAGCCATTTTACATATAACCTGGCGATATGTAGACTTTTAATAACCACATTGGCAAATTGTTTACATATTTAGCATCTGGCGCATGCCGAACATTTTATAACAAAATTGGCGTTTCATTACATGTTAGTAAATATTACAAATTTAGACAAGTTTTTTGTTGTTTGTGTGCCAGAATATACTTAGTAGAAATGCAATGAACAGAGAAGCCGGTAAATGAATGTCCTTGTCCCATGTAAATTGTTGAGAAAACCCCCATCATTAAAATTGTCTGACCGCATAACACGAACCTTTATCCTAATCTTAACATGAACCTCATTAAAACCTTGTCATTATTACTTGTAGGGCGTACCTAGACATTGAACAGTCCGTCATACCATATAGCCATACCAATACTTCAATGCAGAAACGTGATTGGCGCAGGTTTTCGGTGCTGCTTCCCAGTGATGTTTACTGGTCACACATCTTTTCGTATCATGCAAAGCGGAACCATTTCCCCAAGACAAAATACGGCAATGAACCATGTCGTATCCAGAACCTAAACAGAACCACACAATAAGAACATATTGGCTATCGACAATTTTTGTCGAATTAAAACCATTTTACGTAGATACTGGCGTTATGTAGTCTTTTATTCACGAAATTGGCAAATTGTTCACATTGGCATATTTATAGTTGGCACATAGTAAACATTTTACATCTAAATTGGCGTTTCAATTCAAATTCCCATATAAAACAAATTAATAAGACATGTTATTTTTTATATTTTGAATGATATTTTTACACTTTAATGTTGATGGAAACTTGACAACCATTGATAATAATCAACTAAGGAAAGTCGACAACTTCCAGTACCTTGGATCATGGATAGAGAGTAGCAAAAAGGACATAGAAGTTAGGAAAGCAAAGGCTTGGGTAGCTCCCAAATCACTTGGACAACGAATTGTTGGTTGCTACACAAGACTACTAAGGGCAGCCCTAAACAGCAGTTGTTGGAGACAACACAATGACAAACGCCGAGCTTTATGGTAAAATACCACCTGTATCAACCACCCTCCGTGAACGCAGATTAAGATTCAGTGGGCACTTCTGGCGAAGTAAAGACGAGGTCATACCAGATCTACTTTTCTGACAACTAACTCATGGAAAGCGTAATCGTGGACGACCGGCCATAACATATATACAGTAGATCAACTTGAAAGGGATACTAAACTTGGGAGAAACTAAATTGCGACAACTATGGAGAATTCGGAAGTCTGGAAGGATCTCATTTCCACTGTCCGAGTTCGCTCGACCTTGCAGTAGTAGTAGCAGTATTTTTTATATGTCAGAAACCAAAAAATTCACTGAGCAGAATTCTGCGGGTAATATTTAGGAATGCCCAGCGTACAGTAATTTGTTTAGAACGCCACATCATTTACATAATCTGAACCAATACCCAAACCTTAATCTGAACCATAACATGGACCATAACAAAACCATACCGGTATCATTAGCTGCACTGTGATCTTGAGAGATCTAAAGACTTACCCGAATCATAATCATATCTTGAAAAAGAACCCTTACATGAAACCATAACAACGATAACGCAAAACTGAACCATACCCTTACTCTGGGGGTATTGAAACCATTTTACATATAACCTGGCGATATGTAGACTTTTAATAACCTCATTGGCAAATTGTTTACATATTTAGCATCTGGCGCATGCCGAACATTTTATAACAAAATTGGCGTTTCATTACATGTTCGTAAATATTACAAATTGAGACAAGTTTCTTGTTGTTCGTGTGCCAGAATATACTTAGTAGAAATGCAATAAACAGAGAAGCCGGAAAATATAATAAATGTAAATTGTTGAGAAATCCCCTATCATTAAAATTGTCTGACCACATAACCCGAACCTTTATCCTAACCTTAACATGAACTACATTAAAACCTTTTCATTATTACTTGTAGGTCGTACCTAGACATTCTACAGTCCGTCATACCATACAGCCATACCAATACTTCAATGCAGAAACGTGATTGGCGCAAGTTTTCGGTGCTGCTTCCCAGTGGATGTTTACTGTTCACACATATGTTCGTTTCATCAGCCTTTCCATCCCCTTTGGGGCTCCACTCTTAATGTCATTTCTTGGCCTGGCCTCTTGAGAATGCCTTCATTCGTGAGGAGAAACCTACCGGTCAGCTGGCTGCCGTCAGCTGATCAACGATATATTTAGGTGAACAGACGTATATAACGACCTACTACTACTAGGATCGGCATGCTGCATTGCAGCTGCATTTTTAAAAATGCTGTGCCGGCTTATCGACAAAATTGCACCGCCACAACTCCCTATCACCCATGACATTTGCTAGATCATCCGCATCTTCAAGGCCAGTGTCCTTTAAGATGCGTCTCAAGAAAGTCATGGGCTGTCCACCATGCTTATTCACTCCAGGAGGCTGCCAAAGTACAAGATTATGCACTGGCTGGTCCTCACGCGAAAGCAATGTCCTGCAAAGCGGAGGCGATTTTGTTCTAGTGTCAAGCTTGGGGGAACCAAAGAGACACCTCCAATGTTATATAGTGTCTGGTTGGAGATGTGTGCATTGTACTTGACACAATGAACCCGGCGTAGCATTCTTGTAAATGTGCCATCCAGAGATTTGGTGTCCTCAGCAGTTAGAGCCCAGCATGGACTCCCATAGAGGAGTACTGGAACTACTGCTGCTCTAAATAATCGGACCTTAAGTTTCCGATTAATTCTCGTTGACTTCCAAATCCTGGAAAGCCTATTCAAGGCTGCCCATGCCTTTCCCTTACGTATTTGAAGGTCCTCACCTGACTTCCGGATCCATGATCCCAGGTAACAGAGGTCATCCACATGCTCAAGCATACCATCTTTTGAGCTTATGCTCATCCGATCAGAGACTTGATGAGGACTTTCAAAGTTAACTGTCAAAATTTTGATCTTTCTGGAGTTAATAAAAAGACCAACACTAGAAGCAGTATGTTCTAATGAGCTGAGGAGCCGTTGGGCTCCCTCTAGTGATTCTGAGAGTACTCCTAAGTCATCAGCAAAGGTACTTGGCAGGATTTCCTCGACTTCTGGAGCCAGTAGGTGGAGTTATCATCACCCCATCATCATTATGATGATCTAAGGACATGCGTAGAACATAGTCAACAACAATTATGAACAAGAATGGTGCAAGTGTGTCTCCCTGGAGGACGCCCCATAACACTTCAAATGGTTCTGTGTCACCGTCAACAGTAGACACAAATGTTGTCGAACCATCGTAACTGATCTGATTTCTGAAATAATTTCATCAGGAATCCCATATAATGAAAGTATGCTGAACATACGTGAGCGAGAGACTGAAGCAAAGGCCTTGAAGAAGTCAACAAAGATAACAGCCAGATGCCTGTCTTTCTTTTTTGATAACCCTTCAATTATCTTTCTATATAACGAGCGCAATGATAGTTGTAATGAAGACGAGTCTGTGCTGACTAAACTCCTAAACCACAGAACGCAAAACGGAACCATTTCCCCAAGACAAAATACGGCAATGAACCATGTCGTATCCAGAACCTAAACAGAACCCCACAATAAGATCATATTGGCTATCGAATCTTTTGTCGAATTAATACCAATTTACGTAGATACTGGCGTTTTGTAATCTTTTATTCACGAAATTGGCAAATTGTTCACTGCTGCCTTTTTTAAAGTACTGGTACAAACACAAAGGGTTAATCTGAACCATAACGTGTGCCATAACAAAATCATAGACAAAACCATACCGGTAGACCTATCATTACCTGCACTGTGACCTTGAGAGATCTAAAGCATTACAAGAATCATAACCATATCTTGAAACAGAACCCTTACATGAAACCATAACAACGATAACGCAAAACTGAATCATAACATTACTCTGGGCGTATTAAAACCATTTTACATTTAACCTGGCGATATGTAGACCTTTAATAACCACATTGGCAAATTGTTAACTGGCGCAAGCCGAATATTTTATAACAAAATTGGCGTTTCATTACATGTTCGTAAATATTACAAATTGAGACAAGTTGTTTGTTGTTTGTGTGCCAGAATATACTTAGTAGATATGCGGTGAAAGGAGAAGCCGGCAAATAAATGTACTTGCCCCATGTAAATTGTTGAGAAAACCCCCATCATTAAAATTGTCTGACCGCATAAAATAGCGTGCCTATCACTCATAGGACTCAGTAAATTCGAATTTTTCATAACCGGTATACAGTATATAACGTTTTTGCAGCGTTCATTATTTTTAGAATTTGTTGTGCTATTAGACATGATATTACATTTTGTTGTGTTTATGTTTTGAAACTATTATCTGGTTGTTTCTTGTGGGGTGGGGGGGGGGGGGGGGGGGGCTGGGGGGGAATTACCGATTTTATGGTTTTAAGAAACATGACATTCAAACAAGGGAAGATAAAATAGTTATAGTCCGCTACATGTAGGGGAAGTCAGGTGTAATCTCATATATATATGTCATAAATAAACCCCTATCATTTAAATTAAAAAAACCGGTCATTAAAATTGAAAAAACCCCCATCATTAAAATTGTCTGACCGCATAACACGAACCTTTATCCTAACCTTAACATGAACCACATTAAAACCTTGTCATTATTACTTGTAGGGCGTACCTAGACATTCAACAGTCCGTCATACCATACAGCCATACCAATACTTGAATGTTGAAACGTAATTGGCGCAAGTTTTCGGTGCTGCTTCCCAGTGGATGTTTACTGTTCACACATATGTTCGTTTCATCAGCCGTTCCATCCCCTTTGCGGCTCCACTCTTAATGTCATCTCTTGGCCTGCCTCTTGAGAATGCCTTCAATCGTGAGGAGAAACCTACCGATCAGATGGCTGCCGTCGGCTGATCAGTGATTGCATTCACCAAGTTTAGCTTATTGGGGTCGGTCTGGACCAGCCCATTTATTTCGGTGAACGCAGACTTATTAAACGAGTGCAATGATAGTTGTAATGAAGACGAGTCCGTGCTGACTAAAATACTCAACCACATTAGGTTCCACCTTGGTGTAGTAGTTGCATTGAATTCACATCTCCTGTAGGTCGTGGTTTCGATCCTTACATGGGCCAGAGCAGTTTTTGTTTCGGCACGAATGCTTTAAAGGGACCAGCCAGGGCTCATCTATGCTTTGCATCCTTAAGTGGTAGCTAAACGAGTACTAGAGTTTCCTCTGGGGAGTTAAGTTCTGGGGGGACCGCACTGGAAATCAGACTTTGTGCGTAATCCCTGGCCAAGCGGCCGAAGAAATTTACTTTTTTTACTTTACTTTACTTTATAACGCAAAACAGAATCATT
>JAUCBJ010000560.1:0-37899 GCA_032718475.1 Nemertoderma westbladi | reverse complement strand
GACATTAGGATGGGAACACGAACACACCATATTATCCTTCCCCTATTCATTTCAATGGTAGCCAGCTTGTCTTTCCCGCACTGGGGGTAGACCATTGCCATTGGTTAGCTGTATGCTATTGTAATACAAAGAGAGCGGCAGGATAAAGGGAAATGCCGACCTCACTAATAATGGGCTGGTCCCACAGCCACAGGTCACTTTAAGGTAGGTGGTACAGTAGGTACTACAGTTTACATGTTCAAGGGCGCCAGTCCCTAGTCGCTAGCCCATAGTCTGTCATGGAGTTCCTGTAGTAGTTTCAGACGCTTTCACTCAGTATCCTCCTAGTGTCCAGGAAGTTGGGAGTTGAGTGTGGGTGGATTGGTGGCCCCCACGCAACACCACAGTGTCGGGTGACTACAAAAGAAACACCAACGACCCAAATAATAAAGACCTGTACAAATACGAAACACATGTGTTAACTGTTTATTGTATAATTGTATAATTGATATAATAATAATAATTAATTATAATGATTATAATAATGATAATATAATTGTATTGTATAATTGTTTATTGTTTTGGTTCCCCAACACGCCTCTGTAACCTGCTTCTTTACTAACCTGCTCCTTTACATGGCAATGTGACCTCACGCTCTCTGGCAATGGGACCTAAAGCTCTTTGGAACCTAACGCTCTTTGGGACGTAACGCGACTTTACCTCTTTGTTTTGTACAGGTCACAATGAGCGTTATGTACCATTGCTATTTAAAGGAGCAGATTAGTAAAGGAGCAAGTTACAGAGGCGTGACGGGGGATTCAAAACAATTAACGAAAGTTAACACATGTAACAAGATTATGCAGGTCTTTATAATTGAGTCTTTGTTTTGTAGTCACCCCGCAGTGACCGCGAATTATATTGTAAAAAAATATTTAAAAAAATTATTATTAAAAAAAAATATTATTGAAATTAATTTCCGAAATTAACATCCCGGAATTAATTTATGGGCGTCCATTAATTAGTTATTTCATTACGAATCTGATTGGTTGATAGATTAATTTCGGGACGTCCATAAATTAATTTCGGGACGTCCATAAGTTAATTTCGGGACGTCCATAAGTTAATTTCGGGACGTCCATAAGTTAATTTCGGGACGTTCAGATTATTATACATACTCCTCCTTTAACGAAGCCCCATTCAACTCATTTTATAAGACTGTGTACTCTATCAATGCCTCAGTGGGCGAACTCCAGTACTGCAAGGCTTAGCGCCGGGTAAGTTAACAATCTATCAATAATAAAAATGAAAGCGAGCCGACATTTAGTCAGATCCACCAAATGGATGGCCAAGGAGACAGACTGTCTGGGGTTACAGGACAAGTTGTCTCCAGACAAGTTGTATCCAGACAAGTTGTATCCAGACATCTTGTATCCAATTTTACTGGATACAACTTGTCTTCCAAAAAAAAGGACAAGTTGTATCCCGGCATAAAAAAATTGCTAAATAATTTCACAGTTGAATTATAAACTATTCTTATAATTTGCATTAATACTGTAGTTAATAAACATAATATACAATACACATAATAATACATGATAACATTGTTACTAAAACTAAACTAAAACGTTACACAAAGTTATTAGCCAAAATGTTACACGGAGTTATTTGAAGTCCTTGTCCATTTCATACAATTCTCTCATCAGCATTGACACCATTGTCATATTGGAGGAACTTTCCTCCATTATCTGAAGTTATAAAATCTATGATGGAGTCACCATGGAATGAGAGTTCCTTTAGTGATTTCGGATCCGGGGGAAGGTGGCGTGATCTTACACGACGTATCTGCCGCAGCAGTGATGAACGTTGCGGCAAACTGGTGTGCAACTTTGAATCAAGATCCCGAAGTGAGGAACAATAGATTTGGGTGGGTTTGGTATGGGATGATGAGGCCTGGTCCGCTATTCTCTGTCGGAATGCTGACAATTCCACAATCGGAGAATCGATACAGTTATGGGGATTACTAGTAATGACTTCGGTTGAGTGTGGAGTCAATGTCTTTACGGAACCAATACAGTGGGGTCGTTTGGAACAAACCCACATTTCAGACCCATCCTTGTTGGTTTTCCGTTTGGAATACATTTTGCCATCATGGCAAAGTTTAGAATTATCGTGTATAGTTTTTTGATACACGGCCATGGAGTTTTTTTGATACAAGGAAGAATGTATTGGTACAATAACTAAAAATTAATTAATTAAAATGTAATTTACAAATTGAACATACAATCGAGATCGCTAAAATATTAAACTGTTACTACATGGATTTACAGTTGATATTCATGATGCAGTGTCATTTGTTTGACCTCCTCTACATATTCATGATGCAGTGTCATTTGTTTGACCTCCATTACACAATGCTAATTAATCGTATAATGTACAGTATTATGATTATGGATCGCCTAGTTAATTATATTATTCAATAGGATAGAATTACAGTTAATTTACAACGTAAATAAGTTGGATACAACATGTCCGAAAATCGGGATACAAAATGTCCTTTTGTAAGCTAAGAATAGGAAATTGGATACAACTTGTCTGGATACAACCTGTCCGTTTACCCTGTCTGGATTGAGCTGATTCGAGTTAAATCGCTTCGCCAAAACGACCAAGTAGCCCATAGGAATACACTACATTTTTTTTGGTGATTTTGGCCGCCAAAACGACCAAGTTAATGTTTATTGGGATTGGGACTGTACTTGGTATAAATTTTACGATATATCCCTCCCATAAATTCAATCAATAATTCAAGATCTACAGTAGTTCGGTTTACCTATTGAGTTCAGCCGAGCCAGGGGCGTATGTACAGGAAGTCAGCAAGGGAAAGGCATGGTCTGCATTGAATAGGCTTTCCAGGATTTGGAAGTCAGACCGAATTCATCGGAAAATTAAGCAGCAGTAGATATTATTTAGAGCAGCAGTAGTTCCAGTACTCCTCTATGGGAGTCCATGCTGGGCTCTAACTGCTGAGGACACCAAATCTCTGGATGGCACATTCACAAGAATGCTACGCCGGATTCATTGTATCAAGTACAATGCACCCATCTCCAACCAGACACTATATAACATTGGAGGTGTCTCATTGAATTTATTAAGATTATTTACAACAGCTGAATAATCTTCAGATGTATAAAACGCAAAGTAAATATTTATATTCAGATGATATTACTGGTTGCTATGATGATCGGCACCAAAAAAATTTCTCTAAAGGTAAGAATTTTACCCAACTATAATTGGTGAAATTTTCGTAACCAGCACATAAAGTGTGAAAAAGTTATTAAAGATGAAAGTTACCCAACTAATATTTTGCGCCTGCAGCAGCATTCCAGATCGTGTTATAGTAAGTAGGTCATGATGTCACAGACGTAAAACTCTAGTCAGAAACTGTTAGATGGCTATCTGTCGGTTGTAGGCTGTCTTTTGTCGGCTAACTGTTGCCGGTTGTCTACAGTCGGTTGCTGCATGTCGGTTGTTTGCTCGTTCTCTATGGTAAGAGGAGACATAGATAACCTACAGTATCAGAGTCATTTATGATACTAAAATTTCGGTTCGGTAGGCCTAATAATGATACTAATATATAATTATCGCTGTACCCTTGGCTAATTCTTCATTAATAGAGGATACTTTCCAATCTCGACCCAGTTTAAATGAGAAATATTTTTGAGAAGTTGTGTTGTTGGCGATCTTAGCTGATACTAAGTGGAATGTAACATTTAATGTTCCGTTATATTCACCTAAGTTTAACAACTTAAAAGAAAACTTTGTCGCGTTACAATTTATTATTGACAGGGAATTTCATTTTTTATAATTCATTTTCTTTAATTTAAGCATTAATAATTAATTTAAGCATTAATAATTAATTTAAGCATTAACAATTAATTTAAGCGTTAATAATTAATTTAAGCATTTTTTGGAATAAATTATATTACATGTAAAAGATCTTTGATGTTATTCTTTATTATTCCCGACTTTATAGAGATATATAGCATGTAAAAAATATACTGAGTTATTATGTGTTATATTGTTAGACCACCTAAGGTATAGTTCGCCTAATGAATAATGTAGTCATGAATAAACGCCAAAAACAATCAATTACAGTAGCATCTAATGTTTGATAACTACTGTATGCGACGGCGCACACATTCATTAACATGCTGCAGATAAGTTGATTTAAATGTATAGATGAGAATAAGTTAGCAAACAATGTAATCAACGGATAATGTAATTCTTAGCTATTTCATTTGGGCGAGCAACAAAATGTGAGCCTTTAGGAGACAGTTTAACCCCACGCAGTAAGAGTGATATGTTTTTTTGTTTGTTTTGTTTATATTTCAAACAACAAAAAAAATTTTATCACCCCATACAGAATTTATGATATTTGCGGAAAAACTTTAATAAAACCCTTTCAAGACTATGGCATAACAGTTAGGTCACACCTACTGTACCTGATTATGTAATGGCCTAGGTGTTATGCCACGAAGTACTACATTAGTAGCTCTATGGCCACCTAAACATGTCAGTCTGATAGCTGACACACCCATTACATGTTCAGTACTCGTCCTCATAACAAAATTAAGCGGCAATTTCAAATTTTAATTCGTTGTTTTGTTTTTTGGTAGGGCTGGTAGTAAGTACAGTATAATATGGAATATAAAGGCCTGCCGGTACTGGTAATAAAATGTTAATAAGCAAAAAATAAGGAAGCATAATATTCTACAAGCATAAAAAGCAAATAAACTAGAAAAAAAAAAGCTTATTATATTTTGTGCACCCATGTTATAGTCAGGGTTTCTAACATTGTGTGAGATAGAAGGGCGTGACATATTCTCAGCTTCAACGCCGTTGATGTTAGAGGCTCTCTTTAAGATCTGATACTCAGGTGAGTCAGGGTTTCTGATCACATTAGCGTTGTTCGAGGCCAAGAGGTCCAGAGAATTAGCCAGCTTTTGGTGTACAGTAGCTCCTCCAGAACCTTGGCGGCTTGTACAGATTCGCCCTGCAACTCCTGCAAACGTCGGCACTGCGTAATTCGTGATTGCTCGTTGCTGGTGGCTTCGTCGTGTAGCTGTTTTAAGTGCTGCTGTAGTTGTTGCCGCTGCTGTGGCTGCCTTTCCAACGCATGCTGATTTTGTTCGCTCACTATCTATCGTTGTTTATTTAATCGATTTAATTAAAAATCGATATTGCCCAATTGTTTCATTTTGTTATTTACTGCCCCCTGCATGGCCTCCAGGTTCAATGAGGATTCATTCAGTCGTTCCCTGTAAAGGGAATCCTCATTTAATTAATTGGGCATCCTTGCCCAACACCCTGGAGGGCCTGCTGTCCCGTACCGTCTTGACCAATCCGGACACGACCGGCCTTGAGGCGGCATAATGTCCTTCATGGGAGTCAGTAATGGGGGACAGGCTTGGGCCCAGGGTATCAGTGTTTAATTGGTGGGCTTTGGAAGTACTGGACGTAATTACTGGGATTTGTTGCGCCTGTTTTGGGCGTACTGTTTCTAACTATTCTGTCCCTAAATACTGTAGAAGATTTAGGCTGTACGCTACTGTATCTGCCTGATTACTGCCTACTGTAGTTGTAGAAATGCCAATAGATGTAATTTTGGTTTGGGTCTCTGTGGCCACAGATGTTACATTCGGCCTGAGGGGGTTTATTAATATTGGTGGGACAATATTTGGAGCCGTAAAAGGGGCACTTATTGGTTTGAAAAAGTCACTATCAGAATCAGTCCTAACATTTTGGATTTTTGAGCATTTTTGACAGATTCAGCACGATGTACTGGTGGCATTTCTGGAGGTCGATGTCACTCGGCTCGTTCTAAACGTCTTCCATTTCTAGAGGTTCGAGATTGGTCGGAAGATTTATCGAACTCATCTGAATACGTATAACTGTGACGGGATCCGAGAATCCCGACCGGTGTTGTTTATGTACGCGTCAGCCGCACCGTGTGATGGAAAAGGAATTTGTTGTTCCGACGTTCTTAATAATATAGATATATATGTGATGTACAGATGTAAATACAATAGCAGATAGCAACTGGTTATATGTTAATAGACCGGTAATATGGGTGACGGCGGTGACGGTCTTAAACTGTCACCGTACTGCCATGACTGTACTGAGATAACTGAGTGACTGAATAACACTGACCGGTAATATACAACACTACCTTTGGCCGTGTTACTCAGCTGATGCCCTGCTGCCCCCCCCCCCCCCCCCCCCCCCCCCCCCCCATTGGCCGACAACCTAATTCTCGCCTTTTCTCTGCGGGTGTTTGCGCTTTTGAAGACCTTTGACAGTTTAACCTGCCAAAATTAGAATGTCTTTTAGATGATATATATTCTTTAGCTTTATGACGAGTATTTGATACACTACATTAGCCGAAGCCAGTCTATGCGCAATCATTCACCCGTTGGATATACCCGGGAGACTGAGTTCGGAGCTTAATGATTGATGGTGTAAGCCTACTGTATTATTCGACTGATCGTAATATATAATCTCTGACAAATATTATTCACTTTCGGGAAATATTAACAGTTCCTTTAGGACGTGGCGCTCTAAATATGTAAACAGAGTTATGACTTAAACTAGTCACAACGAAAAGGCTATAGATTAACGTATATGGCGCATTCTTTAGGAGATGCTTTGTTATCAGTTACAATCATACACAATGCTGCACAATACTGCACACTAATCTGCCGACCTTCACTAAATTTAGTCACGTATAAAGAGAGCAACAGACAATTTATGTTGGGCATATGAAATAGCATTAGATTCACTTCAAACCACTCAACATAGGTCGCAATCGTTTATCTGTAACCGGTCTCTCTAACCTTTAGTATATCAAGAAGGTGGGGTGTCTGACTATTGATCAGTATTCCGATATAATAATTCATCAACAAATATAACGAATAACCAACAGCAAAAGCAGTAATGTAAGATATGAATTGCATATAATTAGTTTGGTTAGATTGTATGGAGTAAATAGGTTGATAACAGATATACGTTCTATAATTAAGCCTACTAATGTAAAGCTAAAGAACGCTGATATACGGAGGTGCCAAAGGCCGATGTTCTTAGGCTCTGGGCAAAAACATAACACTGAACTACTGAGTTCTGTATACACCTCCAACACAGAGACAAAAAACGCTCTGATTGGTCAACCGAACAACGAGAGAACAAAGAAACAAAGAAACGTCGACGTGGCAATATCAGCTGTTAGCCGTCGTCATGGTAGCGACACTGTTTTCAAGAGTATCCAGCTTATCGCGTCACGAGATTGCGGATTATGTCCTCTAAAGTACAAATACAGTACAAATACAGAAGAAATGACTTTTATGTCCTCTAAAACACCAGTACAGCAAGGACACGGCCTTTTTATGCCTGGCAAACCAACTACAGAGTACTTTAAGGGAAAATAACCGGTTAATGACGCAAAAGCTTTTACACCGCTCCCAGAAAATGGGATTTAAGTCTATAGAATATAACAAATCACAGTTTCTAAAATATAAAGATACTCTAAACAGTTAGTCTTTCTTACGCAGACAGCGTTTACGCAGTTTTTTGAGGCTAGTAAGAGTCCTTTTCTCTTTGGGGCGAGCCACTTTACTAGGAGGGCTATAAATCCTGGGTGAAGGGTGCAATATGATTGCATCAGAAGGTGTAGGATTATGGTCGGGGTATCCGCCGTTTCGATATGCTTCTCCTCGAGCTGATTTTCCTCCGCTCGTAGCTGGATACGTTCATCCAAAAACTCTCGCAGAGAATGGGGTTGTCTAAGTTCGATATCTTCTTAGAGATTCTGGATTTCACAATCGAACTGAGATAAAGACAATTCGTTTATCGCTTGGACTTGCTGTTACAACTTACGTTTATCTGAACAAACGCAGGTTTCCTTTCTGATCTTTGGAGAATAGCGTTTTACTCGTTTGGTACAACGTTCTCCGCCACTTTGTTGACAGGTTATATCGTGTTAAGCCGGGACGATGGTAAGGGTTAAACGGCGATATTAAATGTCCGCGTCCCAATCCGGCTAGGTAGAATGGGCTAATATCTAGGAAGCCCACAACTGGGGTGCCACCGACTAATTGTTCAGGTAACACTAGATCTTTGAGAAGTGAGTACAGCTCGGGAGGATCCGTCATACTAATAGGATCAAGAGTCTGATGTCTCACTAGGGAATGAGGAGCTCTGATCGAGTATTCCGAAACTCTGATCATTGGTTTATTTAAGGATCGTCTGAGTCGAACGAGCGTAGGTGATACATTGAACAAGTTTCGCTCGAAACTCCCGTAAGTATAGCGAGTAAAACCGTGTTTAAAGCAACGTCTCCGCGGATGTTTATGTCTTTCCGTTTGTTGGTTGGGTCTTGGGCATTCATCGCAATAATACCAAAAACGCACGTCTTGTAGGGGAAATGCGAGTGATCTTTCTCCAGCTTACAATATTCCTCCATCCGTTCGAAGCTATCCGGTACAACAGGTAGCGATCGATCGGCGGTAAGATACATCATAGTGGAATAGAGCCGTTTGAGTTCTACCATGCGGTCATGATGTATACCTTGAGGATATCGAGTTTCTAGATTCTGTTGACTGGTAATATCGAGATAGGTTTCTCTCAAGAATTCCAGGTATTTGGTGAAGTCGCTGCGTTTATCCGGCTCTTCGACATCTGCACTTTCGAGTCGGTTTCGAATAGAATTTTCGTGTTCGAGTCTCAGTTTATCGTTCCGCTTCCGCTGGGTATGATATTTAAATAAACCATTTCCCTTTGGTGTCTATATCGTTCGTATCGTGTAGGTCGATAGGATGACCAGTAGTTAAGAAGTCCATATACATACCATTACGATGCGTATAGCGAGCGGTGAATTTTCTACAGTCCAACCCACGCGCAAGTTGCTCCCGGGACATTGGCGGTTAGATATAACGACCATCGTCCTCCGTAGTAGTTGGACCAGCGTCGCCGCGTATCAAGCTATCAACAAACGCTTGTAAAGGTAGAGTATATCGCTCCCTGATACCAAGATCATATTCTATCAACTCAATCATATCTGCTATATAAGTTTATCCATATTATAATGAGTTTATATTTAGGCGAGCGGGCGTCGCTGCCTACCCCTCTCTGCCCCCGGACAGTGCGAGATCCTCAGCGCTGGTGTACTTTCGCCGATGTGCCTATCGCCAACGTCGTAGCTGCACAACGACTACAACAACCAGCACGAGCCACTCCACCGTCCGTCCCAAAGGCTTAGATATACTTCAGGTTCTTACTGGAGAGTTAGGGTTACTTTCACAATTGCGACTCGCTACTGTAAACACACCTTAGTAGTAACATTCACCTACAAACGCACAAATTCCACGTAACAGTCACAAATGGTACACATTCTATCACACATTCGGGTCATTTGTCCGTTAGTCAAGTGCCTTCCAGAATGTCACGTTGTTATTATGTATTCTTGGATACTAGCGGTGTGCTATTTATTCCGTATGCTATTCAATACGCATGCTTTCTATTGTTCTTTTAACTCACTTCTAATTCTAGCGTGGTTGTTGCCATGGTGACATTATGGAAAGCTAGCGGTAGAATTAGGGTAATTCTCATGCATACAGATCTGGGATGCTATTTAATAGTAATTCTTTAATGGTCAATATCCCCTTTATACATGATTCTATGAATTTTATCGGCTATTGACTATGCATTGGAGATTCTCGCACACAAATACACTTAATAGAATGAATCTCCGCTCCCATGATCTATTAATTAATGGAATTTGGGGAATGTTATAAATTGTACAAAATGACAATTTATTAAATTCATTGAAATATCTGAATTTAAATTTATTCCCGTAAATTTTATTATTTAATGTTAAATAGACACAATTTTATTCCAGAACGTGTCTGGGGACTGGGATCCTTGATTCTAGGAATTTTGTCCTTTTAAGAGTATCGGTAAGTGCTACGATATCTTAATCGACTAGAATTTTAAAGGATCTGATATTTGACAGATTTTTGTAAATATTAATAATTAATATTTAGGATGGGCACCAGTTTATTCCAGAACTTGTCTGGGGACGTTAACCATTGATTCTAGAAATTTGTCTTTCAAGTATATCGGTGGGTGCCGCGATATCTTAATCGACTAGAATTACAGATGGTCAAAGGGTTTAACAGATTTATTTTGCGTTATACGCTACTGTTAAAGGGACATCACGCTACTATATGTATTATTTAATATACGGTATGAGAGCAATATCGCACGAAGCAATGTCAGTGTGAAGAGGCAAGTCGTTTCCAAGGTCTACCCAGAGCTTGGTTTAGCCGAGACACGAGGATCTGAACTTTGCATTCCTAATACTCTGCCTACCAATAATACTTAAATATAGTAGTGGCTTTATTGTACTTTAAAGTACGGATATTTCATCTTACTGTAGTCACGTATTTATAATATAATACGGACAGTAAGGAAAGAGAAAAATAATTATTTCTCGCCGTCGCACTAAATATATAATATACGTAATTAAATAATAAACGCGAATATATATTGCACTAATCTACTAAATAATCTCTAAAATACCATACTACTAAATAAAATTAAATAAAACGATTAAAATAAAATTACATAATAATATATACATAAATATAAAATAAAACAAATACAAATATAAAGTGATATGGTCACACACCCACTCCAGCCGTTGTTAAGTTGTGGAGTCCCTAGATGTTTGTTGGATTAGGGAGGTGGTCGTGGGAAGAGTATCTTGTCTCCCATAGTTTCCGGAGAGTTCTCTGTCTCTTTCCAGTAAACATAAACGTCCCACCGGGCGATTGAGCTGCTGCGTCTCGAAGACAATTCCCAGTTTCTTGAAGTTACGTCGCATGACGACGAGTTCTACCGATCGCACCAAACCGTCATCCGAGAGGTGTGTCTCGATGATACGACCTGTCTGCCACCGCTTACGTGGAAGATCCACATCCACAATAAGCACCATGTCTCCAGCGCTGACGTTTTCTTGCTGCGCAAACCACTTAGTTCGAAGTTGTAGCGTGGGCAGATAATGTTTTTCGAAATGGTCAGTGAAGCGACGGGATAACAACTGCATGAGTTGCCAAGTTTGTCGGCAGTATTCGTCTCCGTCTGTTATTTCCGATTGTGGGAGCATCGCTACAGGTTTCTTCAGTAGGAAGTGCGCGGGTGTTAGCGCTTCCAGGGAATCGGGACTCGATGAGACTGGCATAAGCGGTCTCTCGTTGAGATAGGCGGCGATTTCTTCCATTAACGTCCGCAAAAGTTCGTCGGTGAGATAAGCGCGGCAAGGCACTATAAAATGAAATGCTGTCTTCACGCTTCTTATTAATCTCTCCCAACTTCCTCCCCACCAAGGGGCGTCGGCGGCGTTAAAGGTCCAACTAGAAGCTGTTACTCGTAGTTGGTCGTCTACCTGTCTTTGGTTCCAATCTTTGACGTAAGCTTTGATTTCATTATTGGCACCAATGAAGTTTGTTCCCTTATCAGATCTCATCGTGTTACTAGTGCCAAAGCGAGCGATCTGTCGTCGTAAGCTTAATAGAAAGCTGTTGGTAGATAAATCGTTCACCATATCGAGATGGATGGCTCTACAAGTCATACAAACAAAGATTACACACCATCTCTTGACTATAGTCCTAGCACGATATACTTCAATAGGGCCAAATAAATCCACACCGGTATTAGTAAAGGGTGGTTCATAAAAGCTTACTCGTTCCCTAGGTAATTCTGCCTCTCTCTGTGTTAAAGGCCTACTGAATGCTTTCCTACAGGGTATACAGTTCCTAAGAACTTGGTTCAGAGCTCTACGGGGTTTATAAAAATAATAGCGAGTTCGAATTTCGCTAAGAACTCGTTCTCTACCAGCATGATAAAGTTTGCTGTGAACATCTACAATCATCTTGACTTGTATTTCAAGATTTCTAATGAGTATGCGGAACTTAGTATCAAAGGATAATGGTGCATTCGTTAACCTTCCTCCAACACGTATCAACCCATCTATCATTGTGCTAGAGAAACGATCCCTTAAGCGCATCTGTGGATTTCTCAACAACAGGAAATACTTATCGGAATCTTCATAGCATTGTAAGAGTCTCAGCATCTGTTTGTTGGTTTCTTCATGCTCCTGATAACTGATCTTCTCCTTCAGAAACTTGTCGGGTACCTTATATTTCGGGAGGTCTTTAATAACATGGACCTGCACTGAGGTGATTGGAGCGGTATCACCCTTTGTTTTCATCCGAGAGTAGTGATGGTGAAAACATCTCTTTAAATATGTAATGGCCTTACAAAGCCGATTCCAAGAACTGTAGTGATGTATCGCTCTCTGCAGAAGAGGTGAGAGTCCTTGCGAGATGTCAGGTATACCAGATTTCCAATCCTTATCACGGATTTCTACAACGAGTTTATTTGTGGCTGTGGGTTTCTGATCCAAAGCTTCGTCTCCGGAAGTATGTAGTACAGACAGATCTACTGTGGGTTTGAATAACTTCGATTTACTCGCCTGAGTTTTAGGTTTGACTTTCTCCGCTCCCTTGGCCTGTCGAATTTCTGCTGTAGTAAGATGAGGAGGCCATTCTTCTTCTTCTTTGTAGAGGAAGTCGGGTCCACCTAACCAGTCTGGAGTATCTACCAGTTCTTGTGGGGTTGCTCCCCGGGAAGCGATGTCCGCTGGATTAATCGTTCCGGGGCAATGTCTCCATTGATCCATCGTCGTGCGACTGAGTATAATAGCTACTCTGTTGGTAACGAAGACGCTGAACTGACAGACTTCATTGGTTATGTACTCCAACACGAGTAAAGCGTCGGTCCAATAGACAGTTTTTTCCAGAGGATAGTCGATCTGTTCTGTTACATTCCGGCCGATGGCTGTAGCGTATAGAGCCGCTTTTAACTCCGCTCGAGGAACTTTCAACTTGTTGTTTATTAATGCCTTAGAGGTAACCAAGGCGACTTTGATTCCGTCCGGAGTTTCCACCCTTAGGTAGGCTACTATACCAATTCCCATATCGCTGGCGTCTCCAAACACATGGAGTTGATATGAATACGTAGGGAGAACATGACCAAAATATGAACGGGAAATTATGAAGTTTTCGATGGCTGGTAGAGAATCTTCCCATTTCATCCACTTCTTCAATAATTCTCCCTTAAGTGGATCGTCCCATGAGTGGTTTTCAAGCCACATTTGTTGTACTAAACTCCGAGCAATCAATATAACTGGGCTAATAAATCCCAATGGATAGAAATAAGTACTCAGGATACTTAAACATATCCGTTTAGTCCGAACTGGATTATCTCGCTGTTTTAGTTGGAAAAACAGGACATCTCTTTCTGTGTCCCATTTCAAACCAAGGGTCTTAGTTTCTGGGAGATCATCCTTTATAAGATCTAGGTCTTTTGTTCCTCGATCTTCTACCGGGATCGACTCCAGAAACTCACGGGAGTTGCTGGTGAATTTAGTTAATCGAAATCCACCTCTTCTTAAGCACTCTACCGTTCCTTTAGCGACATCAATGGCTTCTTCGACTGATGGAAGGGACTTCAGATTATCATCCATGTAGATGTCTCGTTTGATATTGTCGATCACTTCTTTAGAGAAGGCGTCTCGGTTGTCATCCGCAGTAGTGCGCACCACGGAACAGGCGTTTGAAGGGCTCGAGATTATCCCAAAAGCCTGGATGGTCATCCAGTATTCCACCGGTTTCTGGTTGAGGTCTCCTTCAGGCCACCACAAAAATCGTAGGCTATCTCGATCCCTATCCAGCGCTTTGACTTGTAAGAACATGCCTTCTATATCTGAGGCGAAAGCAATGGAGTATTGTCTTAATCGCAGTAGTATTCCCAACAAGGATTGGAGTAAGTTGGGTCCGGGTAACAATTCAGAATTAAGAGATTGGCCCATATAAAGGGCGGAACCATCAAACACCACTCGTACTTCATGGGGTTTACCGGGTTTGGGAACGTAATGGTGAGTTAAATAATACGTTCTCTCAGTTATGGGTGTTTCTTCCGGTACTAGCTCCGCATATCCTTTGCTAATAAACTTCTTCAACTGTGTTTTATACATTTCTTTAGCTGAAGAATTTGCCGTAAGGCGTCGATGTAGTTGAGCAATTCTTTTCTCCGCCAAAGGTCTGTTGTTAATAAACTTTGGTTCTCGCTTTCGGAAAGGAAGTCCGATCTCATACCTTCCTTGATCTTTAAGAAAACGAGTAGTTGTCGCTTGGATCTGCTTGGCTCTTTCTTCCTCCACCGATAGGGCCTTATCGTAGGAGTTGGGCTCTACGACCTCTTGAGTAAAGAATCTCACGGCATGTTCATCCCGAGTCTTGGCATTATAACGTTCAATGACGTCATTAAGCTCGTCGTTATAGTCGTCTCGCTCAGATGGGTGAAGGAGTTGACATAAGTTCACTTGATTTTGCCAAGTCTCGCTTTCCTTAAGGAGATCGATGGCATTCTCCTCATCAAAAAGTTGATGTATATCGTCGTTGTCTGAGGAGTATGGAGTTCCCTCAGTTGGATCGTCGAACTCACTGTTCTCAACTTCCCATTCTCGTGCTTGATATACTTGGTCTTTCGGTAATCTTTCCATTAGAGTTCTACGGGAAGGGCCAGTAAAGTACCAACCTACTCTAGTTCTTCCCGCATAAACTTGTAGAGGTTGCGGTTGAGCAGGTCGTTTCTCTAATGTCTCGAGCGCTTCATGCGCATTTTGACCGATGAGTATTTGCACTCCAGGATAATCTGTCTGGAATCGAGGTATCTTAAGATGTTGGATGCTCTCATCCTCGTCCCAATTATAAAGGTCTGCTTGAGTAGTAGCGAAGTTCTTTATAGCCACCATTTTCACTGACCTTATGCTATGTTCTCCTAGTTCGTCCTGGGGGGTGGACAACGCACCTACATAATAATCCGCGGTTACTGTGGATTTCCAAACTTGCATAATTCCTGACATGTTTAGCTTAGTTCGGAACTTGGGTTGTCCAGCGAATATGTCTTCGGCTAGCTCTTTGTCGATGAATGTTCCTGTACTACCGGAGTCAAGGAGGGCGTTCACTACATAACTCCTGTTTGGTCCGTGGACCCTTACCTGTACCACAGGAAATTCTCTAATCCCTACATTGGAAGTTGGCGCTTTCCAAGATGGTTGTCGATCAGAAGTAGTTAAAGCAAGGTCAATGTCTGATGTATCCTTTTCATAAATGAGTGCTCGATACACTGTGGTATTTATCATGTAACAGGATTCGTTTTCGTCGGAGAACTCGTCCGTATAGAATCCTTCCATCTCAGATTGATCAGTGTCGTTCACATCACTGAATTGGACATGTAATTCGGAATCACTTACCTGACTCGGACTATTTCGCTCGAATTCAGTGTGCAACAAGATATGATGTTTCGCACCGCACTTGGCACATCTTGTGTCAGAGTAACAGGTTCGCCGTTGGTGTCCTTGTCTGAGGCAATTATAGCACAACCGCTTGTCCCACATGACTTCACGTCTCTCAGTTAATGATTTCTTTAGAAATTCATCACACATATTTAAGCGATGGGTCCCGTCACATAGCGCACATTTCGGTTTGATGTTACTCACCTTACTCTGAGTCACATTGTGTACACTTGCTTTTTCTTCTGGCTTTCTCACCTGAATTCTCTTGGGAGACGTGGGAGGAGTTTTTCTTACCTGTTCTCTCCTGTCATTTGTTCGAGACTTGAATTTACTTACCTGATCTTTTGGCATTTTATTTACGTAATAAGCGCGGTCAGTGTCTTTCCCGCTATCTTCTCCTTGAGAAGTCTGGCTTTCGCCATCATCTGTATAACACACTGGTGTTACCTTTCTCCTAGAGACGGGTTTTTCACTTACCTTGTTTTCCGGTGTCTTCTCTCTGGACAGTTTCAGGAGCTGTAATTTCACTTCTCCATCTAGGAATGACATGAGATCAGCCATGGTAGGGTCTCGTCGTTGTTGTTCCATCATATATAACACTTTCTTATCCCAGCGTGTACCTACTCCACCCTTCGGTAAAGTAGAAGCCACTGCTCTAATAACCATAGCATTCTGATACTCATGAGACTAGCCAATCTAATTGTCTACAGATCTCCTGAATCTCATCGGAAAACTCTATAATTCCGCTACTAATAAACTTTCGGGGCGCTACCAACTTTGCATACAAATACCCAGCTATGTTATTCCTATTACCATACCTGATGTTTAGTGTATCCCAAACTTGTCTTAATCCGTCTGGATGTCCAATAAACTTTAACACCATTAACTTGGGAGATCCTTCCAAGCACTCGATGAGGAATCTAAGTTTCTCTCCATTAGATAGCACAGAGTTCTGTATGTTATCTTTGTAATATTCATTAAAAGGTAACCATTTCATCTCATCTCCATTGAACTTGACGATCTCTCCCACCTTTACTGCTTGCAGGGCTTCGGTTCTAGCCATTTGACGCGTAAAACTTTCTTGGGCCATCGTGTTATTTAATATCGAGTTATCGGTATATAAATTTCTCGGATTATGATCCGGTCTATAGGGAATATCATTATCAACAGGTCTATAATTACCCTTAATAGGGTTCACTATAGGAGTTTCTACTTCGCTAGCAGTATAGATGCGTGTAGGCTCCACACCTTGCGCATGAGATACTTCAGACCTAACAGGTTGACACATGGTTACAGGGGGTGGTGGTATACCCCTTTGTGTATTTACTAATTTATCGCGTTCTAGCGCGATACTTTGCTGCACTTCTTGCAACTCTAGCCTACTTTCCCTTACTGTGCCTTTGAATTGTTGAACAGTCTCCTGCATCTGTCCGAGCAGGAGATCCATCCCCCGTCGTCTCTCATCCACCCATTCGACCGCCGAAGCGGGATTCGCCAACGTTGTAGCGGGCGGACGAGGGACAACGGGCGACAAATCATGAATATTTCGCTCGGAGTCCAGGGTATGAACTGTCTCACGGACTGTTCTGCTGGGCACAGGTAGCTTAGTGCTGTGCAAAGGGAATTGAGAAGTAGGTTCAGGGAGTACAGGTGTCTCTACGACCGAAAGGGTGGCTTCGGGAACAGGCCTAATTATTTCAGGCTCATCTACTATAGTAGGGAGTCTCTCTATTGTAATTATTTGGTCTGTGGGTTCTGTACATGGCCTACTTTATAAGAGGCCATGACAACGCACGGGCAAATAGCTGACTTGGAGGCCACTTTGTTTATGGGTGTAAGTCGGAATATATGGTAGATACAAACTTCTAACCTTTACCTACCCCCACTAAGTCGATGCTGAGGATCTCAAATATCATATTTAAAATTGTTTATCTCGAGACCCTGTTGCTATGGCAACATCTAGGCCTAATCAGTGGATACCGGTTGACCGGTATTTGTCTGTCTGTATAGCATGTAGCCTATATCTGTATATGCCTAGTTTCTAGTGGGGCGGCCTACTTCATGTGTACTTCTGTATTCTGTTTTCTTCCAAATGTATAGCATATAGTACTTATCCTTTATCGGTGTCCGTGCAGGGCTGGCAAAGTAGGTTTTTGTAAACCTAGGTTTTTGTAGGTTTTTGTCAAAAACCTAAAATTTGAAAAAAGCCTAAAACTAGGTTTTTAGGTTTTTGATTTTTCATCTTTAATTTGCCTTTTAATTTCATTTGTACACTCAAAACAACTGAACAAGTCAACTTGCATTGTCAGCTGATGAGTTCCAGTCCAGTCCAGTTGTCTTGTCACTTCTGACAAGCTGACTGATGCAAGTTAGCTGATGTAAGTTAGCAGTCAGATGGTCCGGTACCGGCTGACCGGTAACTCAACTACCTGACAGCCTACGTTGCTGCTGATAACTGTACACGTACGGTGCAGCAGTGGTCCAGGCAGCCAGGTCTGCAGGTGGCTGGGTCAGCGTCAGTGGGTGGTCTCTGCAGCTCTGGCTCTGGTCAGCTGGTGGTCACAGAGGCAGTCAGGTGGTTATCGGGTTATGGCAGTATGGTTTGCCTTATGCTTTTATGTTAGTAGTATAATGGGACTGTGGGATGGGGTGGCATTCTGCATTCGCTGAATCGCGTGCCTGCATTCTGCATGCATTGACAGATTGATGATGCTAATGATACTAATAGACTACTGAACTAATACACTAATAGTGTAATAAATAGTTGCACCTACTGTCTGAATTTAAGACTGTAGTCTGTACTGCTGTAAGCCTACTTTCAGACTTTGTACAGGTTTATATAAATGTAACTAATATGACAATGAAACCTGATGGACTCATTCTTTCAAACAATTTTGTATCATAGTCTGATAGTGTATCTATAAAATATAATCTTGACCAGTTGACCAAATGTCGCCCCATATAATTTATCTAATCATTTACCAACCAGGCAGCCAGGTCAATCTAATCAATCAATATACAAATACAGAAATACTACAAAAAACTAGCGAAATACTACAAAAACCTAGCGAAAACCTTCAAAAACCTGCAAAAACCTTCCAAAAACCTACAAAAACCTTGCAAAAACCTAAAACCTAAAAATTTTTCTGAAAAACCTATGGTTTTTCCCAGCCCTGTGTCCGTGACCACTTATGGCTTAATACTCCTTGCTTAATACATAGGGCCTATTGTTGTTTGTGATACCGGTACCTCGTTTTATTATGTTTGACAGTTGATGTGGTCTATTAATTCGGTAATTACCGTCTGAGATCTGACCGTGACCGACAGATTGAACAGTTGAAGCAGTAATCATCGCCTCGGAGTCCTTACTTACCTGCATTCAGTATTTACATGCGGTTTTCTAGTTGCATTGCATGCGATGCCTAGAAAGTGCTGCGTTCCACTTTGTCGCTCCAACTATGCAAATGAATCACCGGTAACCGTTTATCGAGTTCCTAGTGACGAGCCGTACCATTCTCAATGGATGAGCGTTCTATTGAAAGTTCGCCAAAATTTAATTGTCTCCAAGCACACAGTTGTGTGTGAACTGCATTGGCCGGAGGGGTTTTCCCAACGTAGGGCTTTTCGCTCACAGAAATTAATTCCTGTCGAACCCCCCTCGATATGGCCTCAGATTTCTCCAAGTTGCTGTCCCATATCTCAGCCAAAACTGCGCGATGTATCTAAAATTTCTTTTGGTACACGCCAAATACAACCTGATCAGCTCGGCGAGTTTAATGCACAAGATTTGTTCGAATACAAAGACGTTGTTGGTGCGATAAGAGATAAAAAAATTATCAAGGATAATGTTATTGTTTACACCGCTACTGCAATAGTATCTTCAGGTTCTTCTGTTCCGGTGACGATAATTCAAAGTGCTGAATTTGTGTTTGGTTCAGGAATTCCGAAGTTTGTTCTTAAGATCTTTAAGAATCTAACTTTTGAGTCTTACAGATATGGTGCTAAAATATCGGTTCCCTTTTGCGTTATAAACTCCATGCGTATAAAAGTGATTGATCGCTGGTCAATATTAGATAATGTGGTTAATTTTCTTTCAAATGCGGAAACCCCTTCCAAACTCGATATTTTACTTCAGGATATTAAGTCACTTCAACCTGTTCGTGTTGGTTGTCAGAAATGGACTGCCGATGTTTTGGTTCGTGCTTTTGAATATTATGCAACTAGTCGACTGTATGCAACTGTATTTAAAGATTTTAAATGAGTATCCTCTTCCATCAATCCGTACATTGCAACGACTAACTTCGACTGCAAATAAATTAGATGATCATAACTTTTTACACGCAGTTTTTAAAAACCTATCAGTGATGCAACGGAACTGTGTGCTCTTGGTTGATGAAATTTACGTAAAGGCGGCATTGGCCTACCAAGGTGGTCACATATTTGGAATAGCTGAAAACAATCCCAACTATTTGGCCAAAACTATTTTGGGTGTTATGTTAAAATGCCTTCATGGTGGTCCAACATTTCTGAACAACATGATGCCAGTGTTAAATTTAGATTCAAGTTTTCTATATGATGTTATAACAGATGTTTATCTAAACATTCAATCAGCTAATGGTAATGTTATTGCAATTCTTGGTGACAATCTGTCTGTCAATCGAAGCTTTTTTGCTTTATTTGAAACTGAGGTAGGAAAGCCTTGGTTAACCACTCAGGGAACATTTCTTTTGTTTGATTTTGTTCACTTGATGAAATCAATTCGCAATAATTGGATCACTGAAAAGAACCAGGCAATAAACCTTGATGGCAAGATAGCCAATTGGTCGAGTATTAGAAGTTTATACGAGTCTGAGAAGTCCAATGTTGTTAAAATTGGTCATCGACTTATTCACAAAGCTGTATACCCGAAACCTATTGAGAGACAAGACGTTTGTTTAATGCTTCGAGTATTTTGTGACGAAACTGTAACAGCTTTACGTACTCATACGAAATCAAACAAAACTGACAAAGACACGGCAGATTTCATAGAAGTTTTTGTGAAGGCATTCAAGATATTAAATGTGAAGTCCAAGAACGAGGCTATACATTTAAATGATGAATGGCGGAGTCCCATATCAGATCCTGGTGATAAACGGTTGGATATACTGCTCGATATAGCTTCTAATGTTGAGAAAATGAGGTGTGTAAATGGTAAAACTCGCTATCAGACATTTACAACAGATACAGCTAGCGCCATTGTTCATACGTTTCGTGGTTTTGTAGATTTGGTGAAATCGTTACTTCAACGCAATTTCGATTATGTTTTGTGTGGTAATTTTACCACTGATCCACTGGAAAAAGCTTTCGGTCGGATTCGCCAGTCAGCGGGAGGAACATACTTCATTGCAGCAGTGCAAGCCCTTCAGTATTACCAAATACAAAAAACAAAACTGTTAGCCTCAATTAATTTCGAGTTTCTCCGACATGAGCAGTCAACAACGCAGAGCGATTACGACTCACATAAATGCTCTAAATGTAATGTCACATTGACTGAATTTATTGTAGATCTCGTCGAGACACTACCTATGTGTGAAGATGAGATAAATGTTGACACTAAACAAGCGTTGTACTTTATTGCCGGTTATCTTCAGCGATCTTTACCGGAGAATACTAACATAGACCCTTCTACAGTTGTCTATACAGAGTACAGCACCTATTTGAAAGAGCTAGACCGAGGTCGCCTTACTACACCATCAGATATACTAGTGCAGTTTACCTTTTTTTGTTTTATTTTTTTTCTTAACATCAGTGTGCTTTCAGTTTGCCGGAGAAGTCTTTGCAGCTACTTTAGCTTTGTGTCAAGTCAATATTTTGATGGTGAGATTCCACAAGTGTGTCTAATGAAGCTAACTAATATTTTTTTAAACAATCAAACGAAACTCCTTACACCATTGTCTTCGAAGGAATCTTCTACTAAGAAACTAAAGTTGTCACTATAGTTCTTATTTTTCTACTTATTTGATTTACTTTTACTGTAACTTATACGCAACTTATATATTTGATTTAAGTATTATTTTCATTTTTTTAATGGAAGTTCAACCGGTATCCACTGATTAGATGTTGCCATAGCAACAGGGCCTCGAGATAAACAATTTTAAATATGATATTTGAGATCCTCAGCATCGACTTAGTGGGGGTAGGTAAAGGTTAGAAGTTTGTATCTGCAGCCGTTTAGAAGTTAGATGTTGCCATAGCAACAGGGTCTCGAGATAAACAATTTTAAATATGATATTTGAGATCCTCAGCATCGACTTAGTGGGGGTAGGTAAAGGTTAGAAGTTTGTATCTACCATATATTCCGACTTACACCCATAAACAAAGTGGCCTCCAAGTCAGCTATTTGCCCGTGCGTTGTCATGGCCTCTTATAAAGTAGGCCATGGTTCTGTACTACCTAAGTTGGTGTTATTTAGTTGCCTTCTAACAGCTGGAGGCAAATCAGGCAATTTCTGACGGTGGGATGTTCTTTTACGTCTGCTTAGGCGAGATCGATTTCCTCCGCCTTCAGTGTCGGTGGTATCGCCTTCCTCAGATGATGTATAACCCTGTCTTTTGGGAGTAGATCGATTCATCATCTGCATATTACTAGCTGTTAACTGTTTATTAAAGTTGTCTTGTTTCTCTTGAAGATTTTCCAACTCTAGTTGGGTTATCTCTTCAGATGCCTTTCGTTCTGCTTCTGCCACTGCTATTTTTCTTTCCGCTTCGGCCGCCTTTCTTTCGGCTTCTACTGCTGCAGCTGCCACCTTTCTTTCCGCTTCGGCCGCCTTTCTTTCGGCTTCTACCGCCTTTCTTTCGGCTTCTACTGCTGCAGCTGCCGCTTTTGCCTCTGCCGCTTTCTTTCTATCTTCTATACGTTTTTTCCTTACTTGTTCTTCTTGAACCTTAGCGATGCGGATGCTTTCATTGAATTTAGCTTGGTTCGCAGCTAACCTATCCACATCGATTGCGTCCAACACACGCTGGGCTCCTTCACTATTAGGGCTAAGCCCCTCTAGTCTTCTCCGCAACTCTTCATCACCTACGAAACGCTGATAGTCTGACAGATAGATGTCAATGGCATCCCTCTTTTGCGGTTTTTCTGCCGTCGCTTCACCTTCCACTTGGGAAAAAGTAGCGTCTGTTGATTCTCCATGGGTTGAGCGCTCCTCCAGCTGAGCTTTCCACTGAGCTGTTCCTTGAACCTGGCGACTCACCCGTTGAAACCAAGTCTTTACGGCAACTTGCAACGACGTGTCTTGTCTTCTTTTAGAAGCCTCTTCAAAGGCTGATAATATTAGCCTGATTCGCAGAATTCTTTCTCTAACTTGATAAAGCAGTTGTCCCTGCTCTTGAGGTCCTTGAGGTTGTTGTAACAGTTGTTTTTCTACTCGCTCCATAGAGCTGAAGAATCCCTGTGCGTATCCGGCTGCGGACCTCTTCCACACAGCTGGATCGATGGTTTCCTTGGCTACTCCCATTCGGTGTATGTCTTCCCAGGCAGCTTCTGATAAATCAAACGGGAGTCCGGGTCCGGGGAAGTTCCATTGCGACTCGACCATAGATTTCAGTTCTTCCTTTGTGTATCCCGCATAAATATCTTTAGTTGAGCGCTTACTTCTCGCCCAATCGATCTGGTGTTCTTCCACCGCGATCAATAACCTAGTGAGTACGGCTGCAGGAAGGATGAGAAGGGGATCCGAATAAACTGCATCCGTCATCCTTGCTCCGCGCTCGGGTGTCAGTTCTACAGTATCTTCACTACTGGAGCTGTCGGGCCGCTGAGAAATAAGTTCTTGGCTCACGGGTTGTTGCTGTTCCGCTGCTTCTTGGTCCCGCTTGACCCGGGCTCGAGTGCCTATGATAGACCTACGGTGCTGGACCAGCCTAGGTTCTGTTATTACTACTGGAGGGATGACTTTCCTCACAGTGGGAGGTGAACTGAACTTAGGAATAGACGGTTCTACACCTCTATCTGAGTCGCAGATAGTTACATCTAATAAACTGTCTGACAGGTTCTGCTTAGTATCAGACATGTTTGTTTACGCAGTTGAATGCCTACTGCTATATTACAGTTTAAGTAAGTCTAGTAATTCAGTATTAACTGCTAGCCTAGTAATTAATTACCGATACTGCTACTCAGTGTAGCGTGATATATATAATATTAGAATACCGGTATGCTTATGGTATATATAAGTATTATTACAGACTAGGTTTTTCACAGAACCGGTATATATAATTTTAGCACAAATATATATAAATATATAATAGGCCTATCGTGGATACCGGTATGCAGTTTACACTTATAGTATATATAAGTATAATTATTAACTAAAATTAATTACAGAATACCGGTATGATTTCAGCTTAAGTTTATGAAAATAAAGATAATAAGCCTATTGTAAATACCGGTATATCAATTATTTTAAATAATTGAATTTCTGAAATTTAAGGGTTACTTGGTTACTTTAACTTACTTTATTACCGTTATTTAAGCAGCAGTCCAACTGATATTGAGACCTAATTGTTGTATGGCAGGCCTACTATTTATAAATCGTTTGAGTTGATTTATAATATATATATACCCGTTGAAATGGGTTTTGTCAATGTTTGAAATAAATGTTATTATTTCTGGGGGAGTCACTACACAGAAGCTGTGCGCTCTCAGTGGAGTACTACTTGTTGGACACTAAAACAAATAATTCTAATTTACCTAAGTTACTTAATACTACAAATTACGTACAATTCGGGTTGAGATTACAATCTCTAAGTAAACACAAAAATTTAATTACAAATACACAAATACAAATTTTTAGGGTAATTTTACAAGAAGTCTACTAACCAGCCTAACAAAGGGTTAGAATATCTGGTTATTACAACGGACAGGTTACTACGGTATTTGAAAATAATAAGTAGTAGTAAATATACTGCGCTGTCCAGATAGGAAAATACCACCGCCTGACGACCTATAACCGTATCGCTATAGGTACTACGTTATGTATCACGGAGTGTCCCTACCTAGAAGTTAATAGAGCTAACGTACGTGCCTATCAACCACTTTACAACACAAATACACTGCCTACACACTAATTGCTTTCGGAAAGCACTGTACACTAAACCCTAAATTAGGTACAAGTACTTGTATAACAAATAATTAGTAGTTAAAAATACTTGAACAGCTAAAAGAACCACGGCATCTGCTGGAGTGACCGGTGCACAAAATCACCAGTCTTTACCTACGCCAAGCAGCCCGTATAGTACCGGGGTTAGTTTAACTATAACGGTATGTATAACAAACACAATTACTGTAGGAACAAACTTGGGGAATGAATGTTGCGAATAATCGCATAAACTCTGAATAATAAATATTACGCTACGCGTACAGACCATTCAAACAAAATGCAGACCAAACACTGACAGACTACTATCAAGCCTAAACAAACTACGGTATATGTAGACTCCGAAATGGTTAAGTAGTATGCGTTCTAACCCAGTAGTACGACTTATTCTTTAGATGGGGGTTTACCTTACAGCGATGGCTGCCCCTACTTCCTAACCGTTCTTTATCGGACAGATGCTTTACACACACCGAAATCTCCTCAAACCCAACAGCAGCCAGACAACTATCCAGCCTACAAATTATCTAAATAAATTATACGCTACCCGTACAGACTACACAAACAAAGTACAGACTAAACGATGGCAAACTACTATCAAGCCTAAATAAACCACAGGACATGCAGACTCCGAAATGGTTAAGTAGTATGCGTTCTAACCCAGTAGTACGACTTATTCTTTAGATGGGGGTTTACCTTACAGCAATGGCTGCCCCTACTTCCTAACCGTTCTTTATCGGACATACACTCTACATGCACTGCAATCCGTTCAAACCTAATCAACAGTTAGCCAACAGTCAAGCCTACAAATTATCCGTACAATCTGCACAGGCTTACACGCCTTCTGCTCAATACTGGCCTACAAATAAATAAAACTGACAGAAATAAGTAAGCTCCAAAAGAAACAAGGGGTGTACAGTCCCTAATCTCTTAAACAGCCTACCGGTATACAATACCACAATCGAATAATACTGCTGTACCTGTACCGTAAGTAGGTACCGGTCCGGATGATCAGGCAGTCAGGCCTACTGGTTACCGGTCGACCGGTACTTTCTACTAGATTGCTTACACCGCAATCCAGAAGCGTATATCTGTTATTGTTTGCGCTTTTGAAGACCTTTGACAGTTTAACCTGCCAAAATTAGAATGTCTTTTAGATGATATATATTCTTTAGCTTTATGACGAGTATTTGACACACTACATTAGCCGAAGCCAGTCTATGCGCAATCATTCACCCGTTGGATATACCCGGGAGACTGAGTTCGGAGCTTAATGATTGATGGTGTAAGCCTACTGTATTATTCGACTGATCGTAATATATAATCTCTGACAAATATTATTCACTTTCGGGAAATATTAACAGTTCCTTTAGGACGTGGCGCTCTAAATATGTAAACAGAGTTATGACTTAAACTAGTCACAACGAAAAGGCTATAGATTAACGTATATGGCGCATTCTTTAGGAGATGCTTTGTTATCAGTTACAATCATACACAATGCTGCACAATACTGCACACTAATCTGCCAACCTTCACTAAATTTAGTCACGTATAAAGAGAGCAACAGACAATTTATGTTGGGCATATGAAATAGCATTAGATTCACTTCAAACCACTCAACATAGGTCGCAATCGTTTATCTGTAACCGGTCTCTCTAACCTTTAGTATATCAAGAAGGTGGGGTGTCTGACTATTGATCAGTATTCCGATATAATAATTCATCAACAAATATAACGAATAACCAACAGCAAAAGCAGTAATGTAAGATATGAATTGCATATAATTAGTTTGGTTAGATTGTATGGAGTAGATAGGTTGATAACAGATATACGTTCTATAATTAAGCCTACTAATGTAAAGCTAAAGAACGCTGATATACGGAGGTGCCAAAGGCCGATGTTCTTAGGCTCTAGGCAAAAAACATAACACTGAACTACTGAGTTCTGTATACACCTCCAACACAGAGACAAAAAACGCTCTGATTGGTCAACCTGAACAACGAGAGAACAAAGAAACAAAGAAACGTCGACGTGGCAATATCAGCTGTTAGCCGTCGTCATGGTAGCGACACTGTTTTCAAGAGTATCCAGCATTCATTTCATTTCATCATCCGAGATAGGGCTCGGCCCCTTTATTATAATTAAATAAAATATACAATAAAATTAGGTAATCTTAGATGCACCTAAATTTCAAAACAACACAGCACTGAGTAAAATGGAAACGCTGAAAACCCAAAAATTCAAAACACTTAAACACAGCACTGGGTAAAATGAAAACGCTGATCAAGTCTACTTCAAGATCTAGTTAATCTACAAGCCCTTATAATAAAAAGCACTTGAGTACCATTTGCATCCATCCTGAAATACAAGCCCCCATCGAAAGCCCCCAGTCTAAAGGCTAAGTGGTTGATCTATCACACCTGAAGTCGATAAAGCTCTTGAATACACTCCCTCCTGACCGACAATTGCGTACCAGTTTTATAGAGCATGTTAGTGATATATAGGACGCGCATCTGATCCATAAAGCATAGCTCCGTCCCTCCAATCCGTTTAATGATTGACTTAAGGCAGTATCGTCCGGTTACTAGAGCTTGCAGTCGTGGCAAACCAAGCTTCCAACCTCCTATGGAATAGTCCGAAAACAGCGGCACAGACATTTGACCTGCAAGATGTTGAGTTAGAATGTGGCTAAACAACCCATAAACCTTCTCATTACCAGAGTTCATGCAGGAGTAAATTACCCTCGCCTTTGAAAGTGTTACCATAGTTGAAAATGTTCGATCATTAAAGAGCGCCTGCAGGATATCATTTGATATGTAATTCCCCATGCGTAACAAAGAACGTTGCGCTTTACGCCAGGTCCGACCAATACATTCTCCTAGTGCCCCCTCAATAATATGTGACCCATATAATATTGATGGAGCGGATATGGCACCCCACACCAAAGCAGTAATATCCAGCGGCACATCATCACTAGCCAAGCCACGTATATTAATCCTGGATGTATTCATCCATATCTTCCTTGTAAAGTAGTCACTTATGTTCTGTCTTGATGGTGGCAAAGGCAGCCCTAAGTATATACATTTTGAAACTGCCTGTAACTTTGCACCACTCCCAGTGTGTATGCTTTCTGATTTGCCCATATCTGCTCGTGCTGAGAATGGGCATATTACATAATGTGTCTTCTTAAAATTGATGACCAGGTCATGCTCTTTAAAGTATTGTTCACATAAGTATAGCATCTTCTGAATATCAGTTCCCATGTTAGCTAGGAGTAGGACATCATCGGCATAGCCTAAGATTGAGTATGCTTCCCTATTTATATGCAGCCCAAAACCTGCTGATTCAATAAGGTTGAACAAGTCATCAAGATATATGTTAAAGAGGATTGATGATAAGACACCACCTTGTCTTACTCCACGTCGTAGTGGTATTGGTTTCCTTGAGATACTGTTACCTATCCTCATCAATGCTACAGATTGGCTATAGTAGGAGCATAGTGTTCGAATGATTCTTACATCAAGAGTAGTTTCTGCTAATTTTGTCATTAGTTTCTCGTATGAGACAGAATCAAATGCGCTTGTCAAATCAAGTGAAACCATGTAGACATTTGAACCCCCTTCATTGAAGTACCGGATCAGATTTGTTGCTACTGCATATGATATCTCTGTACTTAGTTTTGATTTGTATCCCATTTGTAGGTTACTCGTTTTTATGTTACGGACCTTTTCTGAGACCAGAATCTCCCACACTTTAGCCAAGATTGAAATAATCGAGACACCTCTATAACTCCCTGTCTGATGCTTGTCTCGATCCTCACTTTTGAGAAGCGGCATCAGAATGCTTGTACATAAACATTTGGGAAAGTAGCCAGTGGCCATTATATCATTATATAAATCTGCTAGGAACCCATGGAGCTCATTTGACCGACTGTAAAGGAGATGTTCGGCCTTAAGAGAATTGCTATCTGACGCTTTGCCTTTATTGAGTGATTTTATGGCAGTATCCACATCAGCTGCATTTACTAAATTTCCAGAAGGTTCATGTTCAGTTCCCAATATAAGCAAATTGTCATGATGATCTTGATTATGAATACTCTTTATGCTGAATCTTTCCATATAGTCCGAGTAAAGTTGGTCCCTATGGACATCAGTCTTAGCAACCCTGTTTTCTGACTTCAATTTATACCAAAATCTGTTGCGATTCGAACGACAGTCATTGGCCAAATTCCTTATATGTTGCCAGTATGTATGATTCTCTGCTCGGTGCCTCATTCTTTTGTTTTCTAGCAGTGATATATAAGGATTCCCATCATCCCTATCAACCATTGTTATCTTCCCTTTCATTGAGTGCCAATAGTGATCCAGTGGTCTTATATTTTGCCGGTTCCTAAGTCCCTTATGGTGTCTTGGAAATACATGAGGGATGTTCTTTCTAGCTGCTTCATACAAAGTATTGATCAATCCCTTGGCACGGAGCTCTAAGTCTTCCCTCAAGATCTGTGTTGCATCAGATGTCCTATCGGAGAATATTTTCAAGTAGCGACATACCTCCTCTTGATAATTTTCCATATCACTCTGAGTTGCTCTCCCAAACAAAAATACAGGTCTCTTATGTCTTGCCCATTTACTCTCGGTCCCTCTAAAGTTCCCTGCGGTTTGGGCAAGGTTTGTGTAGAAGGTTGAATATACTGGGACATGGTCAGATACATTATCAACATCAGTATTGAAGACTTTGGTGAACAAAAGGCTGTCAAACATGTCTTTGGATACTACAATATGATCTATAAAAGATTGCCTGATTACCTTGCCCAGTTTATTTCTAAATCTATAAGTAGCACGTGGCCCCAGTGCATGTGATTCAACTGTGGTTGGGTTTAGATCAAAAGTGTCAGTGATGTTCTCATTGAATAGAGTGCCAAAATCAGAATAGCTTGTCTGTTCTCTTGGATTATCTGATTTAATGACATTACCATTGAGATCTCCCATGATCATTACTTCCATGCGACTCTCAATTGCATCTTCTATAATGGTGGACAACATTGCTGCAACCTTTATATAGTTGTCTCTGTCCTCCCCTGTCCCACCATTACAGGGCATATATGCACCTATAATTAGAAGGTCTTTATCCAATAAACCTTTAACAGTTATGGCGACCATTCTGTCTGATCCTGATTTCAACATTGAAGTGTGAGGCATTATGTCCTCCCTTATCATCACGGCTACACCCCCCTCTCCCCTAACTCTTGCTTTAGGACTCATCATGGCGTCAGCTATGGTGTAATACACTTTGTACCCCTTTGGCACCTGATCTTTCTGCTTTAGGAAGTGAATAGCCTCCCTAGCAGAAAGCCAATGTTCTTGAATTACCAGTATGTCAGGTTTCTCATTTGCTAATAGTTTCCGTATATATTCCTGTGATCTCACATATCCATTGCTATTAAAGGTCATGACTGTGAATATGTCTTTTGTTGCATTGTGAGATTTAAAAATGACAATGTTGCAGGTGATTGCCTTGGTATGTCTGTGTTTTGTTAAATTTATTTGAATCATAAAATTTCTGAGCCAGAGCATAGCAGTCATTGAATCTTCCAATCTCCCTACTTCGAAGTTTGGAAGATCTATATCCGACTAATTGAATCTCCTGTTTTGGGACACATTGGGTATAGTGCATTGCAGTTGTAGTTTTATACTTTCCGTGCTCCCTTATAGGATGAAATGGTTTGAATGTGGTTTCATCCATGAACCTAGGCCTGTTCAATGGTTTGAATGCGTTTTCATCCATGAAGCTAGGCCTGTGTGCATTCCCATGGACTTGAGCTTCTAATAATTTTTGTGTAGGAAGGAGGGTTTTTCTCCTGTGATGATGAATTTGGGATGGAGTAGCAGCTAGGTTTGTTAGAGATCTATCCTTACTAATTGAGGTACCCACCACCTGTTCAACAAAAATGTTATCTCCAGGCCAAAGTGATGGTTGCAGAAAGTTCTCCAGAGTACTACGTTCAATTGTGAGAATAGCCAACTTCTCTCCAGGCATTGTGTCTTCCATTTGGACACTTATGGGAGTACACCCAATTTGTGAGTAGCAAAAACATGAAAGTGATTCCAGAGAGGTGTTTTTTGGCAACCCATATACCCTAACCTTGCATGTATCACTTGGAGACACGGCCTTTATATTATTACCTAACATTCTGTCGGTATTATGCCTGTTCGCAGGATTCTGATACCAGTCACTAGAATCTAGCTTCTCCAAAAAGTTTGTTTGATTTTCAAGCAGGAATGCAAGCTTTTCATCGGTATCCAGATCCTCATACAAATTGCTAGTCTTTATGTAATCATGTTTTGTATTTATATCATTTGTTGGATGACTCGGGTTTATTGGGGTTCTCCAAGTCCGATCACTTGTCAAGACTTGATCTATGGATTTAGGGTTGTCAATAGATGGATATACATACTCCTTTTCATTTGCCTCTTTTCCCGTTACAATATTCTTATATTGCCTAGCATTACTGCAAATCAGTGAAGGTTCTTTGGCATTTTTATTGTTTGTATTTAGCTCTACCTTATTTGCTTGTTTATTATTTTCCCCTTTATTGCCACTACCGCTTCCAGCATGTTTATCATGTTTATGAGATATTTTCTTCTTTTTAGGGTGTGTTTTAATATTGGCATCTTTTGCTAGTTGTAAGGGTGTACATGCATTCTTGATAGTTGTCCGCGAACTGTCTGAGAGTATTAGAGTTAATGCAGCTTCTAGAGACTCAATCCTAGCAATAGCATTGCTATTCTCTGCTTTGAGGGTTTTAACCTCGATCTGAAGATTTGTTGTCAGTTCAAGAAGTTGAAGAAAGCCAAGAGAGTCCACATTGGACACATTTACTCGTTTCTTGAAGCTGTTTGATAGGGCCCTTTCTTCATAACATATAGCAAATTCCGCAACATCTAGCGCTGCTTCATCTATCGATCTTCTGTTGATCAGCTGAAAGTTCAAACCACTTGATTCACCTAAAATTTTATGTGCTATGTCTTTGAAGAGAAGCTTTTGAAATTTTGTTAGTGCCTCTAGACCAAGAGAGGTCAATGACTTTGCAAATACTTCTTTTGGATTTTGGATAAGTTTTAGCTTACGTACAACCTCTAGGAATTCATCTGATGTGGTAATTTTGTCAAATTCAATCCATGGATTTGCATCTGCAGGTTTCACTGTATGGCTATTAATTGGCTTACAAGGGTGCTTGATCTCTCTCCTATTAGATGTAAGAGCCATCTTCACTGATTGGTATGGCTGAGCAAGGGCACACTGTGTTTTATTTAGACTATCCTTATCAGAAGGAGAATTTAATTCAGCAGGAATGGGGACTAATATTCTAGACCCCTGGTAATCATGGATGCAAGCATCCTCTAAACACTTTCCTAGCCATTTCCGTACTTTACTGCTGTCCTTGTGAAAAGGGCATAAAGAGTTCCAGTTCATTGATAAAGACAAGCCATACATGCAGACATAGACCCCACAATCATGATGATTGGATTGCCCTGGGAAAGGTCGCTTTATATTAGTTGGCACCCATCTCTTTGAGGTGTCATTCTCCGAGGCAGAACTTATCAAGTTCAAAATTTTTGCAATGCTACCTGCTATTGTAGCTGGTACTGTTGATGTCTCATTTAATGAATCTAGTGTGAAAACTTCCCTTTTACTTGGGTCAGCAATGTGCAGTGTGAAGTGTTTTTTGTGAATGTCTGGTATCAACAGCATGTTATTTTCATGAATACTTGAATTGCTGGTGACATATCTAACTGCTGCAGCTAGATCATAGCTTTGCTGGTGTAGTTTCCTTGCAAATTCTATGGGAATAGTTACTACACCATGAATCTGCCTTTCCAACAATGTGAAAAATGCATCCACAATAGTATCGCTCAAATAACTGTCCCCTTTAAGTGATTGAAGATCCTTCCAAGATGGAGGGATGTATATCCTGTGTCCTGGGCGCCGTGGTTTCGTTATAGCCTTTATGATAGCCAAGGGACAGGACTTATCATCACTATCAGGAAACAGACTCATTAGCTCCTCTTGCTGAGACAGAGGGAGCTCTGATACATCCTGTGGATATGTGTTTGTCACCAGTGCGGCAGGTTGGAATTCTTCCACTTCTGGATCGAGTATAAATGTAACATCCTTGGTTGTTGGATGATAGAAGTCGGTGATCTTGGACATTGTCTCATTTTCTTTTGGGCGTGGGTATGCATTTATGGTGATATATCTGGGCTTCCAGGTGAGGTCATCCTGGAGGTCATCCACTCTGTGTATCAGTGTCTCCTGCCCAGTTACTGCACCTTGAATAGAATTGGAACACATGTGGTCCCCATAGTTCTCCTCTGGTCCCTGCAAATTTGCCACCTCTGAGCATGTATTAGCATCCCCCTGAGAAACGCAGTTGCAGGAGGCAGCATCAGGTTCATTTCCTCCCAGATAAACATCATTGTCGACCACCTCAGAGATGAATGCTTCCTTTAGTATGTCAACCTTACCTTGTCCGCTAAGTCGCTCTAATCCACTCTCTGATATATCCATGAATGGTGGGCAATCTGGGATCAGCTGACCAGGCTGCGTCAAAGAGAAACCATCACTCACTGTTATAGACACTGGAGAAGGTGGGTCGCTGGTTGCGGCTGCACCTTGATCTGCATTCACATCATTTTGATCTGCAATCGGCTCTATTGCTCTATTAGGTTCTATTGCGTCTGGTGAGTCATTAACCTGTCTGGGATTGTAGGGTATTGTCTTAGGAAGGGCACCTTGGCTCCTGGTATGCGGTCTGGTTGCCTGGCATTTCTTCCCAAGCTGCTGCCAGTAACCAGGACCCCTCTTAGCTCGGCGAACAGCTGTACTTACCAGTGGTTGTTTGGCTGCTGATATAGTAGTGGTAACACAGTTACTATAACTAGTAAATATAGAAATATTATTAGGTATACGCACCAAAAAGTTTGTATTTGTAACTGGGATAGGGCTAGTACCAGCGCCAAACTTGGAGCCATTGTTTGTGCTTTCCTGACGCACCCGAGCCGGGTCATTGGCTGTATGGTTACCCGGGCCTAACCAGCTTGGGTGTGCAGTATTGTAAACGCCGCCAGAATGGGGTGGTTTCATATGGATAGGTGTAGTAGTCGTCCTATTGCACCAGCTACCACCATCTGCTGGGTCCTCAACCATAATAGCGTTATTCACAGAGTTTGTGGTGGTCGAGATTGGTGGGGACATTGGAGTCGTCATCTTACCCGTAGATGGATCAGATCCTGAGACTATCATATTAAAGTTGTCGTTCCAGTTTTCAGGAAGACACCTCTGGACCAGGTCATCGGCTGTCTGGTTTCCCGGGCCTACCTGGTCCAGGAGGGTGTATGTCGTCAAACCGCCAGGTAAACTCGTCGTCAGACTGCCAGGTAAGTTCGTCGTCGATCCACAGGGTAAACTCGTCGCCCCATGCGACAGAGTCGTCGTCGAACTGCCGGGTAAACTCATCGTCGACCCGTCGGGTAAACTCGTCGTCGAACCGCCAGGTAAGCTCGTCGCACCATTCGGCGGAATCGTCGTCGAACCGCCGGGTGAACTCGTAACCCCATTTGGCGGAATCGTCATCGAACCGCCGGGTAAACTCGTAACCCCATACGGCGGAATCGTTATCGAACCGCTTGGTAATCTCGTAGTCCCATTTGGCGGAATCGTCGTCGAACCGCGGGGTAAACTCGTCGCACCATTCGGTGGAATCGTCGTCAAACCGCCGGGTAAACTCATAACCCCATTTGGCGGAATCGTCGTCGAGCCACCGGGTAAACTCGTCGCCCCATTCGGCGGAATCGTTATCGAACCGCTTGGTGATCTCGTAGTCCCATTTGGCGGAATCGTCGTCGAACCGCGGGGTAAACTCGTCGCACCATTCGGCGGAATCGTCGTCGAACCGCCGGGTAAACTCATAACCTCATTTGGCGGAATCGTCGTCGAACCACCGGGTAAACTCGTAGCCCCATTTGACGGAATCGTCGTCGACCCGCCGGGTAAACTCGTAGTCCCATTTGGTGGAATCGTCGTTGAACCACCGGGTAACCGCGTCGTCGAACCACCGGGTAAGCTCGTCGTCGAACCACTGGGTAAACTCGTCTTCGAACCACCGGGTACACTCGTCGTCGATCCACCTGAAATACTCGTCATCGAACCACCGGGTAAACTCGTCGTCGAACCACCGGATAAACTCGTCGTCGAACCACCAGGTAGACTCGTCGCCCCATTCGGCGGAATCGTCGTCGAAACGTCAGGTGAACTCGTCGACGAACCACCTGGTAAACTCGTCGCCCCGTTCGGCAGTATTGTCGTCAAACCGTCGTGTAAACTCGTTGTCGAACCACCTGGAATACTCGTCGTCGAACCACCGGGTAAACTCGTCGCCCCATTTGGCAGAGTTGTCGTCAAACCGCCGGGTAAACTCGTCGCCCCATTCGGCAGAATTGTCGTCGAACCGCCGGGTAAACTTGTCGTCGAACCACCGGTTAAACTCGTCGTCGAACCACCGGGTAAACTCGTCGTCGAACCACCGGGTAAACTCGTCGCCCCATTTGGCGGAATCGTCGTCGAAACGCCGGGTAAACTCGTCGTCGAACCAACGGGTAAACTCGTCGTTGACCCACCGGGTAAACTCGTCGTTGACCCACCAGGTAGACTCGTCGCCCCATTCGGCGGAATCGTCGTCGAAACGCCAGGTGAACTCGTCGACGAACCACCTGGTAAACTCATCGCCCCATTCGGCAGTATTGTCATCAAACCGTCGTGTAAACTCGTTGTCAAACCACCTGGAATACTCGTCGTCGAACCACCGGGTAAACTCGTCGCCCCATTTGGCAGAGTTGTCGTCAAACCGCCGGGTAAACTCGTCGCCCCATTCGGCAGAATTGTCGTCGAACCGCCGGGTAAACTTGTCGTCGAACCACCGGGTAAACTCGTCGTCGAACCACCGGGTAAACTCGTCATCGAACCGCCGGGTAAACTCGTCGCCCCATTTGGCGGAATCGTCGTCGAAACGCCGGGTAAACTCGTCGTCGAACCACCGGGTAAACTCGTCGTTGACCCACCGCGTAAACTCGTCGTTGACCCACCGGGTAAACTCGTCGCCCCATTTGGCTGAAACGTCGTCGAAACACCAGGTAACCGCGACGTCGAACCACCGGGTAAACTCGTCGCCCCATTCGGCAGAATCGACGTCATAGTGGGACCGCCGGCGCCCGGTAGGCTCGTCGCCCCATTCGGCAGAATCGACGTCGTAGTCGAACTCGAACCACCTGGGAAAACTCGTCGCCCCATTCGGCATTCGGACAAAATCATGGTCAGGAAGGCGCACCCGATATTCCATATGCATTGCTAGTGGAGCTTGAGAGTTGGCTGCAGTTAGACCAATTGGAATTCGGGCCTTATCATCAATGGACATGAATGTCACTGCTGTACCTCCAAATAAACAACACACCTCGTGGAGATCTTGTACGAAGGAGGCAGCAAACTGGCGGTCGATATTTCGTTTACGAAGGTTTGACTCGGGACGCAGCAGTTTTACTGGGACTGTGGAAACATGTCGCTTTCCTTCCTTTGAATTACAGCGACGTGGAAGTAGGCGGATATATAAGGCAGATCTGTAAAAACATATAGTTTTTTTTATACCTAATTATTTTATACTTTCTACGTATATACATTTACACTGTAACACTAATACACCATAAAACAGACAGAGACGGATATCAAATACTTGGATCGTCGTCATCTGTGAATAATGTGACTTACCTACACTGAAAAAACATACCTGTGGTTATTTTTTAAAAAACTGCCAGTTTCTCGTTAAACCTCTGGATTAATCTCGGGACAAAATAACCAGAAGTTTTTCTAAGAAACTGGCAATTTTCAGTACTAAAATAACCTAGGGTTGTCACTTGCAAAAACGACAGGTTCTTTAGTATATTAAACCCCAGGTCTTTACAAGTTAACAAGGGGTTTATTTATGGAATATTAATTAAAATATTAATATTAATTAAGATAATTAAAAAAAGGCTATAAAAAATGGCTATTTTGGTGCAACGGGGCGGGACACCACAGCCATAGGCCGCTAATGAGCGTAAATGTAATATGGTAAAACTGTAATTGTGACTAACCTAGATAATTTGAAGTCTAGCTTCATTAGTTCCTCATGCAGATCATCTATGGTAGTAACTGTTCTCAAAGTATTTGTACGACGGCGATCATCTGCAGCGGTTGACTGCAGCACTATATTAATTATAGCCTTTAGAAGCTCAGGTTGGTCAGTCTGTAGTGAAGGTCGGCCTTTCTTTTCCCTTACTTTGTTGAATATCTTATTACTTTCTGGTAATTCCTTGCGAATTTGTAGTATTGCGTCCCTCATTCTATCCCGAGCCTTCTTTTTCCTCTTTGCATCATTTACGAGTGCATTAAGTTTCCTTTTTGAAGCCTTTATTTTCAATTTTTTGAGTTTCTATATCGCGCGTTGTCACATTGGATAACCCCGACGAACGGCAATCCAACATAGTTAGTAGTCTTTTCTCATCCATTGTAATTTCTCCCTCAATCCTATCACGAGCTGGGGTTTCCAAGTTTCTAGGCTTTTCAGAATCCGACGTGGTAACATGCATTGCAGACTCTATTTCACCTGGCAATGCAGACTCTATGACCTCAGGGGAGGCAGATTCTATGATCTGGGGGGAGGCAGACTCCATGATCTGAGGCGATGCTGTCAATGCACCTCGTATGGCAGAGGCAGGTTGACCTGTCTCTGTGGATTCTGCAGCACCACATGCGCTGGACTCTGTGGCGCCAATCGAATAAGTTTGGAACATATGCCATGCATTTATCGGCGATTGGCGGCTGATTGGCGGTGTACCAATTCTTGTAATTGTGATTTCTTGGCCAACAGGGCCGCTTTATCTTTTTTGAGCAAGTTCCATTCTTCTTGCCCCTTTCGGAATTGCTTCTCTCTAGATAACTCGCTATGCGACTTTCTATATAGTTCGATAAATTTATTGTATTCCGACATTGCTGGGAGTTATTACCGGTACCGGTAGCCTATTTATCGTGCAGCCTTATGCCTGCCGGGAGTGGGCACTAGTAAAGAATAGGGGACCGCAGTACTGACCAGTAGGTACATTATCAAACTGAAACTACTTATTAGCCAGTATAATATAGCGTTACGGTACGGGCTTAATACATTGTAATACATGATAAACTTCACGTATACTGTACAGTGTACAGGTACATCCATCAAGGGTTAGGTTGG